>MEJB01000071.1:886689-928534 GCA_001752375.1 Rhazya stricta
TCCATTCCCTTCACCCTCTAAACACTCCCAAAAGCGCCACCAAGCACCAGGCCGATGGCCACTGCCCTCCTCCTATTCTCTTCCCTTCCAGCCACCATGCCAGGGCTCCCAACCTTCTCTACTACAGCCTCACCCCTTCCACTCTTCACCCTTCACGGTAAACTCACTGTTCACAGTCCCATTTCCGTCGCTTCTACTAGGGCAGACTTTCGCGTCTGGGCCGACGACGGTGACGGAGATAGTGGGGGTCCAGATGACTATGACATGGACGACGAAGAAGTGGAGGAGGTGGACAACAAGAAAGACTTCGACGTGGATTACGATACCAGCACCGTCRTAGCCTCTGGACCAGCTACCGCCCTTGGTGCAGATGGTGATGATGATATTGTAATGGTTCAGAGTAAGASCTTTATTTCAACTCAGGGATGGGACTCTGAGAAGATTGTAGATTATAGAATAAATGAAGAGGAGTTTCACAAAATTTGCTTGCTTGATTGTGATTTCTTTATCCGCAAACCTCCGGACCCGGATGACGATGTTTACGATTTCCGTGAGGTAGTTTCTTTGCATTCTGATTTTAGAACATTGCCATTAGATTATATCCTTCTGAAATTTATTCATCTTTATCCGTCCTGCTTTAGAGAGTTTTATGATTCGAAATCGTATATGGATAACATGTATTGAAGCAAAATTTTGCCTTCTGAATTTGTACGTCAGGCGGCTATAGTTTTACTTTTCTGGAGATAGTGTATAGTAGCTGATATTTTTAGTATATATTGGTCCAATTTGCTGCTTCTAAGTGTTCTGAGCTGTTTGCTAGCGTGGTGCCAGTGGGCTGTGCTGTTTTCTCAATATTTTTTTTTCCTTTTTTCTTCTCTCTCCCCTTTGGCTAATTTACTTGATGTTGGCAGTGATGATAAAACAGTTGCAACAATCATTTATCATTGTCATTTTTATATTATATATTTTGCATTCGTACTACATGAATGCTATTTGGAAGTACGCCAAAAACGGCTGATCATTTTATATATATCCACTTACCTTTGTGTTTGTTTTCTCGAGGCAAAATGTACTAGAATGTGCACTTGGATAACTCGAAATCATAAACAATAGAGTCCTGAATTATTATTTGTTGCTTAAATAGGGCATCTATTGTATAGAATGAGAACTTTCTTTAAATTTCTACTATTTTGGTTATGAAATGACTGGATTCAGGGATGCTTGAGAGATTTTCTTGAAACTCTTTGATAGATGGAGGCGTGAACCAGGATTTGTAGCGTTGTGGAGGGAAGGTAGATCACATAGAGACATACAGTGGGTTGTTTGTGCTGGGAGAGTTTTTTTTTTTTTTTTTTTGGGGGGGGGGGGGGGGGTGCAGGAGGAGGTTTATCATTGGAGTTAATGAATTTTAAAATCTTAGTTTTAGCTGTCCACACCCTATGCTCACCTCTTCAGAACATAAATATGAATAATTTTATTAACTTGCTTGTATGGAATGAAAACTTGAACTTGTTTCTTACCAAGTGGCCTGCCACTTAGTAATGAAGTTCTCTATTTGAACTGTGGAGAATCTTGGTATTGCATGGCATGAGAACTTTGGAGGGAGTTATAAGTGTAGCTAAAATGTGGCTGGTCTTTGCCAGCCATTTCTTATCGTTGGAGTAAACAAGCAATCACTTCTTTCATTTACATTCGTTTTCTTCTTGTTTCCTCAAGTTTCAGACTATATMTATTTGTCACTTATGGAATTGAGATTTCTTTTGGTTGTTCTGCAGATGTATGTGACACCTCCTGACACTGATATATATGCCATTCCAAAGGTTCTTGCTCCAATGCCTGAAAAGGTTTGCCTTGGTCTCTCTATTCCATCCACCATATATGCACAATTGCTTGGAACTTGTATGTATAATAAATGTAACTGAGTAGTGTTTTTATCTTGTTAGTTTTTCAATTATCTTGCAGAAGACATGATCAAATCACTTTAAGCTAGATTTGCTAAACTTTGAATACGTTATTGTTACTAATGTCTTTATCTTGTTTTTTTAGTACATTCGTTGTGCAAAGAGTGATTATGGATGCTACAATGTGACAGAGCCACCTATTGATGCACCTAGAGATCCAYTGTATAAGTCTGAGAGGGAAGTCTTGAAGGTATGTGCAATCTGTTGGTTCTATGCATTTTTTCCTTGTATTTTTAGATTATTCTATATGTATTGTATTGGTTGTTTGCAATGTTTCTCATTTATTTCGAGAATTTATGGCTTTTGATTGAATTTGCACGTAAATTAAAATTTTGGGTATGAGAACGCGCTTTTGCATGGAGTTACTGAGCATATAATTTGGAACTTTTTATTCCACTCACTTCAAGATGAATAGGATGACACTGGGGATCGTCCCTGTAAAGCTAGGACTTTACTGATGAGCAAGGTGATCAAGCAGCATCTACTTGCCGCCAGTTGACTTTGCAATTTGTTTAATTTATAGGTTCGTGAAGGTTTCATTCCCCTCTAAATGCATATTTTGCATAAACCGAGAAGATGATAAGTGAGCATTTGAACCATATATTTGCTGCATAGGGTTTGTGTCCCTTTAGAGTTGAAGAAGTTAATTCATTGTTGTGGAATAGCTTCGCGAGCTTGAAGTTCTTGGGTAACCATAATGTTAAATTGTCAGCAGCAAAACCTGCAATTTTATTCCTACTTTTTTCTTCATTCTCTTTTCTTTTTTCTTTGGGTTTTTGGTTTGGGAAGTAGACAGCATATAACTACCAATTGTCCAGACTTTAAGATCTTCAGTTTGTTGCTCTGATTTTGCAAATACAGAAACATGTTGATATGTTTTCTGTAATCTACATCACAATGACTTCTTCCTTCTGCTTTTCTTTTTCTATTCTTTGTACGGAAGGAGAAAAGGAAAATCAATCTTTTCCTGTTGACGTGCCTTTCTAGCTATAAGTATACATATCGAACCATTTTGAATCTGATATTGATGCACAACTATTCTGGAGTCGTAACTATTGGGAGTTACAACTTTTACTACCTTTTCTATTGTAAGTTCTTTAGTTTTGTTGACTCTAAAGGAATTAAGATTTTAGCTGGTAAAGGTAAAATAATTTAAAACTATACAAAACTGTTAAGTCATTATGAGCTTCAAGACTAAAATGCGTCCTAATCATCTGCTGAAGCAAAATGACATCATCTGAGTCGTTGTTGCTTTTTAATCTTTTTGTCTCAGATGCTGTTCTTTATGTCCAACAGAAGATGTTAGTCTATATAAGTTATTTCTGGATTTAAAGTTCCAATTCTTTCTCCTTGTCTTTCCTCTTTCTACACCCTTTTGGATGATAAAGGCATGCTTTCCAAGGTACCCGTTAGAGATTCTTGTTCCGTCTATCCTTACTTGAAGTCCTGTTCAACTGGTGATRCAGAACAAACCTGTTAGGGAGCCCACGCAAGGATAGCTTGAAAGATTAGAAGGAAATAGGTAATTGATTTAAATGGTAGGGAAACCAGAAAATAGCAGAAATTCGTAAAGAAATTCACTGGAAAATAGAAACAGTTGTTTCTTAGCRTCRCACTAAGAAGTTGACCTAGGCATCACACCTTGGACCATAAGCCATTSCACCTTAGGTTTTCATTGCATCACACAACCAAGAAAATTCAAGTTAAAATGAAATCTTATTAATTGTAAGAAATAGTCTACGTAATATGATAAAGAACTCTCTATTTATAGGACTAACTCCTAAACCTACTAGGAGAAGAAAATCTTGCTAGAACTCTAGAACAATTACGAAACTACTTATTCCTCCTTTTATGAACCTTAAGTGGTTGCTGCCATTTGTCTCTGTCATCCCCCCCCCCCCTTCTTTTGAAAGAAATCGTCCTCGGCGAGTTAAAAGCATGGTAACATTCATAAAGATCATGATCAATGCGTTGAAATTCTTGTCTCAAGAATCCAAGTATTATCATCCATTGGTCGACCTTTCCATTTGACAAGAAATTTCTTATATCCACCTCCACCCCTAGTTGACACTATCTGTTCATCCGACACATCTTCAATTTCATCCGTAGATTTGGTTACTGCTGGCAATGTTGCTGTGGCTGTATCGCCCTTAAAATCCTCTTCATSTCCCTTGTAGGCAGTAACATCTGCATCATTGAAGACATTACTTATGCCTATATCTAGAGGCAACTCAAGAACATAAGCATTAGAGCTGATCTTCTTCAAAATCTTATAAGTTCCAGCACTTTTTAGAGTGTAGTTTCTTATAAGCTCCTGGACGGTACCGTTCAGCTTGAATTCTCACCATCGCCAAATCCCCTTCCCTAAAATCAACTAATCTCCTTGTCAAATCAGCATGTGCCTTGTATTGCTCATTATTCGTAGCAATTCTTCTTCGCGCTTCATCATCTATATCCGAAATATGTTTAGAGAAAGCTTCGGATGAAATACTAAAATGTGCATGCTTAGGSAAAGGAACCAAGTCTATGGGTTTCCGAGGATTTATTCCCAGCACTATCTCAAAAGGACTACGTCGGGTATTCTTATTCACAGAACTGTTGTAAGCAAATTCTGCCATAGGAAGCACTTAGCTGAACTAGAAATATGTTCTCCAACTAAGCATTGTAGCAAATTTCTAAGGCTTCAATTAACAACCTCAGTCTGCCCATCAGTTTGTGGATGCATGCTTGGATAAAACTTCAATTTGTATTTAGCTATTCCCATAAAGATTGCCAAAAATAGCTTACGAACCTTGTTATCTAGATCAGAAACAATGGATTTTGGCAACCCATGAAGTCTCACCACTTCTTTGAAGAATATCCTTGCTATACTTGCTGCCTTGTCGGTCTTAGAATGAGCCAAAAAGTGAGCCATTTTAGAAAATCTGTCCACCATAACAAATGTTGAATCATGTCCTCAGAATGTTTTTGGCAATCCTAGAACAAAATCCATACTCAAGTCCTCCCAAGGTGCATGCGGAATTGGTAAAGGCACGTAAAGGCCTGGTATTGTGCTTTTGCCATTAATTAATTGACAAACACGACACTGGGAGATTGTCTTGGCGAAATCTCTCTCGATGCTAGGCCAATAAAAGAGATCTTCCACCAAAGCAATGGTCTTATCTCGTCCAAAGTGTCCAGCAGCACCTCGACTATGTAATTCCCATATCATTTGCTG
The DNA here is from genome assembly GCA_001752375.1 of Rhazya stricta. Taxonomy (NCBI): domain Eukaryota; kingdom Viridiplantae; phylum Streptophyta; class Magnoliopsida; order Gentianales; family Apocynaceae; genus Rhazya; species Rhazya stricta. The sequence goes on from MEJB01000071.1 coordinate 891,868, forward strand.
CCTTAGAGAGGAATTAGGCAAAGAAAGTTGAGTCCCCTTGAAGAGATATCCCTCGAATAGTGAAAAACTGGGATTTTCAGCCTTCTGTCCAGCCTCTAATTCAGCATAAATAACCTGAAAATCTTTGCAATATTCATAATCTCGCTTAATTAATTCAAAACCTGGAATATGAACAACCACTGAAATAAGCAAATGTTCTGCCCCACTTAATGCGTCAGCAATYTTATTTTCTTGGCCAGCTTTGTGCTTTAGAACAAAGGTATACTGCTTTAAGCGTGAAACCCATTTTCCATGGGGAAAACTTAGCTTCCTTTGGGAGTTAATGTACCTCAAAGCTTCATGATTAGAATACAACACAAACTCCTTAAAACTAAGTAGTGATGCCAATGATGGATGGCTTGAACTACTGCATAAAATTCCTTGTCATAAGTAGAATATCTTTGCTTTGCTTCATTAAGTTTCTCACTAAAGTAGGCAACTGGATGCCCATCTTGGCTTAGTACACCTCCAATTCCCACATTTGAAGCATCACAGCCTCAAATAGCTTAGAAAAATCTGTAAATGCAGAACTGGAGTTTCAGTCATCCTTTTCTTGATTTCTTCAAAAGTTGTAGTTGCTGAACAACTCCAAATAAACTGTCCATTCTTCAAACAATCAGTTAGTGGGGCTACTATAGTACTGAAATTTTTTATGAACCTCCTATAGAAAGTAGCCATYCCATGAAACTTCGAACTTCTTGCAAATTTGTGGGCAATGGCCAATCTAGTATAGCCTGTATCTTACTCGAACTTCCATCCCTCTAGCAGATACAACAAAGCCCAAGAATACCACACTAGAACACATAAAACTGCACTTCTTCAAGTTAATGTATAGTTTCTCTTGGCATAGCACCCTAAAAACTTGCTTTAAATGATTTATATGTTCCACCTTAGACTTACTATAGATGAGAATATCATCAAAATATACCACAGGAATTGCCCATGAATCTCATGAATGTACTTGGAGCATTGGTAAGCCCAAATGGCATGACTAACCACTCGTAGAGTCCATCCCCTGTTTTAAAAGCCATCCTCCAGTCATCTCCTGGTTGAATCCTCAACTGATACTAACCCTTGGTTAGGTAGTCTTGCTATAGACAGTCGAGCCCACCATCATGTCTATCATATCATCAAGCTTTGGTATAGGAAACCTATATTTAACTGTTATCTTATTGATTGCTTGACAATCACAACACATCCTCCAAGTTCCATCTATTTTAGGAGCAAGTAGGGCCAGAACAGCACAAGGACTTAAGCTTTCACGAATCAGCCCCTTCTCTAGCAATTCTTCAACTTGCCTCTTGAGTTCTAGATGTTCGGTAGGACTTATACATTAAGCTGGTAAGTTAGGAAGTTGTGAACCAGGTCCAAAATCAATAGCATGCTGAAATTACGAATTGGTGGCAATTCCTTTGGTAAATCTTCAGGTGTGATATCACAAATATCAGCCAGCAATTTGGTTAATTCAGGAGGATTTACCTCTGAATTTCTATTTGCAAGGCTTTTCTTCTATTTTGCCACAACCATAAATATGATTCCAGCTTCCTTAGTTTCCTTTTCAAATGGTTTTTTGTYGAGAATTTGTAGTGCCTTTCTCTCGGTAGAACCTTAGGTTTTGGCTCTTCCTTAGTTTTCCTCCGGGTATTTATGCAACGTCTACTCATCTCTTCTGCATTCATGAGCTGAAAAATGATCCTCTTCCCATTAAAATGAAACGAATAAGTTTTGGCCTTTCCTTCATCCTTCATTCATTACCTCTCAATCAACTGCAGTTTGGAAAATAGAAGTTCGTCACCAATCCTCCTGTTGTTGCTTAGGCATACTAAGAACACACCTAACAAGAGAAAGGTATGATGTATCATCCTCTTCTTATGAGATCATCAGTCTCAAGGTTTCCAACTTCACCAAGGAATTCAAACTTATTTGTCTCATCAAATTCAGCTTCTTGTTCCCTACTTCTGGTCAACATGGTATATCGGAATAGGAGGAAAAGATGGAATCTTTGGGGAATAATGAGAGAAAGAACTGATTTTTCTGCTATGGGAGGACAATAAATACTTGCTCTGATACCAAATTGATGCAGGACAAACCCTTAGGGAGCCTACGCTAGGATAGCTTGAAGATTAGAAGGAAATAGGTGATTTGAATGGTAGGGAACCAGAAAATAGCAGAAATTCGTAAAGGAATTCACTGGAAAATAGAAAAGGATGTTTTTTAGCGTCACACTAAGAAGTTGACCTAGGCATCACGCCTAGGCGGCGCCGCACCTTAGGTTTTGATTGCATCACACAATCAAGAAAATTCAGGTTAGACTGAAATTTTATTAGTTGTAAGAAATAGCCTACATAATATGATAAAGAACTCTCTGTTTATAGGAGCAACTCCTAAACCTACTAGGAAAAGAAAATCTTACTACAACTCTAAAACAATTAAGAAACTACTTATTCCTCCTTTTATAAACCTTAAGTGGTTGCTGCCACTTGTCTCTATCAACTGTTCAATGATTGTGAGTGCATGAGCAGTCTTTCTCTAATCTTGTACAGAAATCAGAATCATTTCTGACCTGTGAAATCTCTCTCTTAGGTGCTGCTAAGACATTGCCATATAATATGCATGATTTAGTCTATGAATCTAAAAAATATTAACATTATTAAAGAGAAAAAGCTTTTGCAATAGCTTTAAACTTATAGAAGCTGTAAAATCTTTAATTTGTGATTGGCTATCATTCTTTCTATTCACTTATGTGCCGGCCTTGAACAGATCTGAATGTGAAAGGATAGATGAACAATCTAAATGTGTTCTCCTCCTTGATACAATGAACATTTTGTTTCTCTTGCAGGTTTTCTTAACAAAGCACTACAGAAATCGCAGGTTAGGGGATCCAGAGTTTATGCTAGACTTTGAGGAGATTTACATAATTGATTCAAAGACAAAATCAATTACCAGAGCAAAAGTTGTGGTAAGGAATTATGATGACTTTGAGTTAATTGGTTATTCTTTCTTTCTTTCTTTGGAAAATTCCCTTTATGTAGATTCATCAGGAGAGGATTATGCAGCACAACTTAACCTCGACTAGGTGTTATATTGGCTAAGCTGGTTCTGATATCCTCAGATTAGAGTGTTGAATTGGTAGGCTAGAACTTATATTTTCTTGGATGCAGTTATATTTACGTCATTGTTGGGCTTTGTCTACTGGTTTCATTCTTTCATGATTTATCTTTCTTAATATTTGTAGAAGATCTTAGCTGCAGTTCACACATYTCTTCCSATGAAGTTGACATCCAAAGTATCAGTTAAGGGTTTTCTTTCAATTTGCAGTAGGCTTGAGTTGAAGTACTTGAGGAATATTTCTACAGATCTAAAATAACAAAACCTACTTGAAAAATGCCTAAYACTTTTTCTCGAAGGGAWGACATCACTTTAGTGAGCATATAAATGAAGTTTTCAAGGTACGATGTTGGAAATAGCAGTCTTTTTAGTTTACTGTTCTCAGGTAGAATTCCTTTTACCCTCTTGGACTTCACAGACCCTGTTTAAAATTTTATGGTTTGATTTTTCTACCTCACTACTCATCCTCCTATATATACTCCGAATTTAGGGAAAAAGATAGAATTTTTTGAAAAAGAAGAAATTTTATTAATAAAAAGAAAAGAAGAGCAAGAAAGAGGATGAGGAATTCTCAAGAAAGCAAACTAAAAAGAGGAGTTCATGTGATGTAACCAGTTYCAACTTATAATTCTCCTCCCGAGTCCCAACAGTTAGATTATGCTTTTCTGCTTGAACTTCTAGTCGGCTATGTGTATGGCAATAATAGATAAGCATATGTCGCTTATCTAGTAAAGAGACATGTTAATGGAACAGCTGCCCTTTCTTCCAAATAGGAACTGTGTCTTAGAACTTAACCTAATATTTCTTAGTTGATGTATTGACATCTAATAGTCTTTAACAGATCCACGTGGCTAAAAAGTCTCATTGAAATCTTTGCTCTGTACACAACTTATTCCATCATAAAGTAAAATATCAAAGGCTGCTTCTGTCAGGAGTTCCCTTGGAAAGATGAAAGAGGCATGATGCATCTCGATAGAATGAATGGAAAACTCTTTTCCCTTTATTTCGTGTGGGGAAATTGGCGATTCATGCCACAGTAACTATACTAATTCTTGGTAAATGTCCCTTAACTTTTATTTTACTTAATTTATGTCCCTTACAATTTACATGCATTTATTTTTGCCCCACCACCGTGTTAGACAGCGTAATTTGACGTTCCATTGCACGTGACTGTCCATTAGTTGAAGAGTAAAAATGTCAATCTCTACTGATTCCACCCCCAAAAAAAAAAAAAAAAAAAAAAGAAAAAGAAAAGATTGTCATCTTTGACATAACCAAACCCTTACCCAGATAGATTGATGTTGGGGGGGGGGGGGGGGGGAGAATTGACCTAAATTAACATTTTATTCCTTCAACTTAATGGACATGGTAAGAATCACATGCAATGAGACACTTGAATCTGCCGCCTAACACAATGGTGGGGTAAAAATAAACACGCGTAAATTGGTAATGGACATAAATAAGTATAATAAAAGCGAAGGGGACGTTCATAAAGAATTAGTATAGTTATGATGATATAAGTTGCCACTTTCCCTTTTGTGTCTTGACCACTGAGCATTTCAGTCATGAGATATGCTCAATTCAGTAAAGAACTGTTTCTTCAATAAAATTGAAAACCTGGATATGAAGCTGAACCTCAAACTATTTCGTGAAGTTTCTGTACTTGTTAAACTGGCAACTATTCATTATTCAACTGGAAGGACATTAAACGTGAAAGTTATATTTGAGAAACGTTAAAGTTAATGTAAAAGTAGTTTATTCTGTTTAGATTTCGCCAAACTGAAGTTCTTCCTTGAAGTAATTTTCATTCTAATTGGTCATTAACATTTACTACTGTCTCGCTTCTCTCAACTTATTTATTTGATTGATTTGATTCTTATATTTCGTCTTCTATTTGATTAAGTTAATTGTGAAAATAATGGTAGGGGATTGCAAGAAGTTTTAATTGCATAATTCACATAAAAAAGTAACTGGGACTTCACCTTTTTAAGTATACCTGCTGAACCACAGGAGTCTAATGATCCTGGGCTTATGTATCTTCTGCTCATAGTTGTATGAATGTGCTCCTCCAATCTCTACCTATTATTCTTCCACCTAAACTGATGTATATGTGATTTATGCTTATGCATGAGTTAAATGAGAATGCATGATTCTATATACTTATCTCTGCACATTTGATGCCTTTATACATTTTTGTTACTGAAACAAACAATATAGCTGAAATTGTGATTTACATCCTTATGCGGGAACTCGAACTGAAATTCATTCAGATTATTGGGTAAGAGATTTACTGAAACAGCTAAGCTCATTCAAGCACCAATTGTTAGATATAAAGTTGCTTTTGAGCTGGTAATTCAGTGCTGCCTGTTGAAGTAGGATTCTTTATTTTGAACCTCTTGAAGCATATGATGAGTTTTCTAGGTTATATCATACTTCTGCAAAATTTGTTTTCCAATCATTCTCTTTCTCAAAAAATGGAAAACGGAAACCAGTAAGCTCTTTTCCTGAAAAGGTTTGTTATGCCTTGAATTATTACCATTGCTGATGATGTGCGTTTTCTGACCTTACAAGATCATTTCTTTGTCTATTTTCTAGAAAGGTAAACTTACATCATCTGCTTATTATTCAAACTGATTATTAGATGTCACTTAACAAGTGGAAAATCTTTTTGGTTCTTTCATAGTTCAGGTGAGTTTGATTGTTTATGACTTTTACTGGTCTAATATCTTTTATTTTCATTGTTTCCATCGATTAGGTTACTGTACCAGAAGGAAAGAACAGGGATAGAAAGAATGATTTGCTCGTCATCCGCGATAATGGAAACTCCTTCAAGATAATTTCCTCGGTAAGTATTCAAACAGARACTATTACTGATTATTTTGGCTTTTATCGTGAATATTATGTCTTAGCTTCTAAACTTTCTGTTTCTATACAGAATGAAAGAGATGATCCAACCACCGTGATAGAGAAGGAAGAATGGGACAAAACCAGGCAAGACATGGAAAGACACCTCAGAAAGTTAAGAGATTTCAGTGTGTCAAATTGGTTCTAGCCAATTGAAAAACTTGAGGTTAAAATTTTGAGACTGCTTCTGAAGGATCTCATGCTGACTGATTGCTACTGTTCTAAGGATGATCATCTCTTTGCTCCGCGGCATGTACTGCCTGGTTGGAGCTCATATATCTCACTTGTATTCACAAAACCAGARGTTCTGTTTTGCTGCTCCCTKGAGTTTGTGTCTGCAGGTTTTCTCTGAGCCAGCTGTCCAAGAGGATATCCACAAATGAGATAGAATTACATGTTGTGTGGGTAGAAGTGATTGTCAAAGAGCCATCATGAGATGTAAAATGAACAAAAGGCCAGCTCGATGGAGACCCGAACTCCTCCCCTTCCCCAAGTGTAAGAGGATGTTGTCTTTGGAACGATCAATGTGCAATTGTCATTTCTTTGCTGTGGTGTAGGTTGGTGCTGAAGTTTATATGTTTGATCGTTTGTCATTTATCATTTAAAAATATTATTTAAGGTATTCTTGATTTTCAATATTTCAATCTCAGAATTAAAATTAAATTTATATAAGTTGATTTGTCTAAGTAATTGATATTATATTAATATATATTTGTGCTAGAGCCTTCTTTCTTCAAACCTGTACTCTTCAAAACATGAACTTGATAGAAATTTTCCTCTGACTTGTTCTGCTCGTATGACATAGAATGCCTCGTATGTCYATAGAGATTTAGATGGTTCAATAAAGAAGCAATTTTGGATAGCCTTGTTCCAGTTTCTTATGGGGAAAGCTACGATTTTGGACACTCTTTGTTTCACAAGATTTGTTGGGCCTAGTGACGGAAGGATACAAGGAGGCAGCAGATGTAGAAGCACTATACGATACATGCTCATAAAATGTGCAAAAGGGCATTCAGATATTACTCCATATACACAAGGGATGGGTAAAGTTATCTTTCCAAGAATTGTTGGTRCTTTAAGTCAAAAAAGGGGTCCAATATTTGAAGATGGAGTATTTTCCTTCTATAAAAAGTTCTGTATTATTATGGTAAGGTGAAGGGTGGAATTAAGTAATGAAATGACTAGTGATTTTAAAGCTTTATTATTATGATAAGGTGAAGGGGATGACAAATTAACGAAAATGTMTAATAAATTTARACGTGTACACGTATTATTTTGAAGGAAATTTCATTGTAATTTTATTTTTCACTTTTTTTTCCCCGTTCCGAATTCCAGAGGGCTTTCCATGWCTTGGAACTGAGGCACCATTTGCCGTTAGGAGTGTGATAAATTGACCAAGTTGAACTTTGCTAATATTATCTTGGTTGCAACACTAGTAATAGATTATCTGGTCTCTTGGCAGCTCTAGGTGATGCATATTTATATAGGAAGTCTGTTTGGATCATTATTGATCTAAATTTTTGTGACCGAACATCACTTTAAAAAAAAAAAAAGTAAAAAAAATAATAAATATCTCCGATTTTTATTATAGACATCAAAACAAAAATTTGAATATTTTTACCTTTTTGTACTCTTGAGTTACAAAAAGATGGTTCAATAAGCATTGTTATTCTATATATACCCAAATAATGAAGCAGTCATCACTTGGTGCATTATCATCTCACAGTAAACAAATGATAAACCCTATAATTTCGCTTTTTCTTTTTATTTCATTCAACTTTAGACGATCATAAATCACTTACCCCTCAGTTTCTACTACCGTTTTTACAAGATCTTATACAGTTTTAAAGGCTTACATACATTTGAGAAGTTACTATATAGCATCAAGAACGGGTTATATTCTCCAATAAACAGGGCGGAAAATGTGAAATCTCATTACGGAGAATGCCAAAATTAATGTTGTTAATACATAGAGATTAAGTCGGTCCAAGTGTCGGGCCCTAAAAGCTGGAAAACATAGCAGGCAAAATAAAACCAGAGAGGGAGGGAGCATTACAGAAGGACAATTATCAAGAAAGAGACATACAAGGGGGATGAGATGTWAAAAAGAACAAAAGGGAGAAAAATGGGGAATTACAGCTTAGAAAGGGCTTTTCTATTATCATATGCGAGCAACATAAGAATTGGCCAGAGTGACATATCTCACCCATCTATATGGGTTATAAGTTTTGGATTTCCTCGCTATCTGCAAGTATTTTACCTGCATGAAATAATCATTGGAGATAAGTCAACTGCAAATGATGACATTGCAGCAAGAACAAAGTTGGATGTGCAAATAACCATGSAAGTAGGAAACGCTAGATTCTTTTATTCCAGTWGGTCTTACCAAAAAAGACAATCAGACCCAAAATAATTGCTCATTGTTCAGGCAACATGCTGTACTAAAACCTTACCATACTATCACTCCAAGGACTGATAAATAGTAAAAATTTCTTTTGTTTAAGAAGGTAAAAAGGCTTTGGTTATATTTTTACCTGGAGCCTTGAAGGACTATACATGGGTATAGTGAATGTCATGCTCACAGGGCCCGCTTCCTTTGTAATGTTTCCTATATCAATCAGCAGCAGTCACAAAAATCAGAAACTGATTTGTCACCAAGACAATTTATATCTCGAGCATGAAACTGATTAGGGGATCCCAATTGTGAAACTTTCAAGAGTTATCCAATATACCATGTGATTCCTGTGAAAAGGTAAGCTTGGCATGCAGTGTATGTTCAGATCCACCAACAATCTGCTGCATATTTTATCAATCAGTAGTAAAAATCTTCAGGCACGGGTAATTGATTTTGCAGTAGTTCAAAGATTAAAAATGAAACGAAAAGATTGCCTTCTTCAAACTCCACTCCAATCTCCTATTAGATTCCTTGAAATCAGTCGTTTGGCCAACTGCTCCAGGTTCTAGCTCAAAACTAACTCTGAAACAAGCAGGGCAAAACAGTTACCACAATTCCAAATCAACCTACAATTCTATGATACCACTATAAGGTAGTCTTTCTTTGCCACCTCAAGGAAACTTTCTAAATTGAAAATTACGTTGTGGTGTATTTTGGCAAGGSCATCTGGACTACAATTGTGTTTGCAGTGATGCTAGAAAGAAATTCAGCACAGATTTTCAGAATTACTTCAGCCTAAACAAGCAGGATGGTTAGTGAACTTGTAGAAAATAAGCAGCAGGATTTCATAATTCAAAAGAAACAATCTTTATGGATTCAATTTCAATCAGGAACTAATAGAAAATTGAGTACTTGTACAGTCTATCGAGTCTAACAACTCAAAAACACACTTACGATTATTWAAAAAAAAAAAAAAAAAAGCCATCTGATAGACATTTAAGTATCTATCCATACAAAAGAGGGAACTCTACCTTTAGCTGTCCAGCTTCTTCGATGAAAGTGTTAATGTGAAAAGGAGGCTTGAATTCYTGGGTTATRCRGTAATTCATGAYTGGAAATTCACCATCAGGTGGGACCTRTAAACAGATRYGCAAGTATAAAATCTTTTCCTATATTAGAAGGGAAGTATCTCAAAACTAATCATCCGTGAAATAATTTTTAATCACTCACAAGAGTCAGGGTCCTATCCACATCAAAGCTATCCAGATGCACAGACTCATGGAAATTGCAGTCATCCACTATCACTGCTCCTGAACCTATGGAACCACCACAATCTAAATACAGAGCATTGCATTTAGCAAGTTAGGAACTTCCAGTGTTCAGAACAACTGGATCCCCAGAAGTATGAAAATGAGAAAGATGACAAGAATTTATATTTCTCGCTGTAAAGGGATCAATATTTATTAAACAAACTCAAAGATTTCAATGGAGAAAGAAATTCCACGCCAATTTATATTACACTAYTAAGGCACAGAAATGTAATGCCTCAGAAGAAGGATTTAGTATTCCAAAGTACCATATATTGACCTCCCGCCTCTTCCAATGCTTAGCTCATCATTAAGAGCTAATCTGATTTCTGGATAACCAGTTAGATAACTCTTCATTTGAATGGTCCCATCGATTTCAGARGTTAATATATATCCCTGATTAACATGATTCCATCAACAATATCATAATGTGTTCTTTCAACAAATGGAAACAAATATATAATTATTGAATTCTCAAATGTACAGAAAAAACAAAAAGGTGAAACAGATCTGAACTTGTTTTTGTCATTCAAACCAAGGTTAACTCCAATTCCATGTCCTTATTAAACCCCAGTATYGCAACACAGGCAGACAAACAATAAGTATTCAATAAAATTTACTCACACTAGAGCTAAATGTGACATTAATTTTCTCAATAATGTCCACGAATATCTCCTCCCTCTTTCTGCCTCCTGGTTCATTTGCCACAACAGATTTTGTGATGGCTGTCCCTGGCATTCTTTTGTTTCCTTGCTGCATACGTTGATCTTAAAGGAGTCAGTGGTAGCATACAAAAAATTATCGTTAATATAAACTGGATTGTTTGTTTATTATTATAAAACAAGTCATCAGATATTGGCATTCACCATACCATAAATAGGGAAGCAGGACCAAGGGGTGGTAAACAGCCAGCATCAACAAAAATGGGCTCATTGAACACATAAGACTTCAAGACTTCAGTTGATGTTGTTTGAACATAGCGAAAGTCCTAGAAAAAAGGAAGAATATAATGTCTGGTTCAAGTTACTCCTGAATTCCCGGACAGACAAAAACAGAACAAACAAAAATTTGCCTAAAGCATCATCAATGCATAAAAAGTAACAAGCTATCTTTAAAAAAATCGAATTGTTTAAAAATGTTAACAGATTTAACTACATCAACAACACAATGCAGTGTCAAGATACAGATGCAATGTATTGTGATATTGTATGTAATAAAGATTAGGAGAAATCAGAAGAACCTATAATTGGATAAAGTTTAGGTGCTATACTACTTGTGTTAAAGCCTCATTCATCAGTTGAAACATAAACCAGAAATTCAGAGGTTAATTAATATAAAATATGCAGAGAACCTGGGCACCAGATCTAGATAAATACCAATTTCATGATTGCATGTAGGTTTGACCTATAATACAAATATATCATATAAAATACTTACAATTACTTCATCGAGGAGCTCATAAACAAGCACAAAATTTTCCGCAACGAATCCTCATTGAGGATACCAAGGTAATCTCTGATAACGCGTGCAATCCTCTGTAAAAGCTCCAATACAAGAGAAGGCGAAATATTTGTTCTCGTGGTTGCAACAAAAAGCAAACCAACAACCTTCACATGGAAGTAGTTTACTCCATCCACGTTCTATCATGCAATAAATTTAATATTGTTAGCTTAATTACAATGTGATCAATCATTAACTCAATATCCACAAATTATAGAGARAGCACAYTGAAAATATCAGAAAGAAGCGAGTCAAGGAAACACAAGGTCAATATTCTAGTCTAATTGTTTTCTCTGTACATCTGTCACGTTTGGAATTTTTACACTTCAATTGAGATGGGAAATAAAGAAAAGATGTTCCATGTAATGGCAACAATGCTAAACTTATGTAGATCCTAGTAATGTCACTATTTTCAATTGGACAAAATACCAACAAAGATAGGTGGAGCTTCCTCTTCACCATCTTCTTTCCAAAACTTCACTTTGCGGAACAATATCTCTGCGCTTCCTTCAGGTATATCACCCCCGTCTGCTTTTATATGATCATCCCAAAAATTATTAGAATAATCCATGAAAAGATTGTTGAGTTCATGTCAAAAATCACAATTTTAAAAGTAATATCAAACTATCTCGTTCTTTTCTACCAAAAATGCTCGATCATGTGTTAGAATTATACATAAAAGTTCACAAGTTTTTTTTTATATAGGACATGCAACTAGTATTCTGGAACACTTAAAAGAAAGCACACAGTGGGCATCGGACTCTTTCAGTTAATTCCATACATAAATACTTAATGCCATCCCACATTCAGTTAGAAAAGTCGACTAAAGCTCACTCTTCAAACAAAATACACAATCACCAGTAGTCATTGAACTTTTCTGTTAATTCCATGTACAAATACTGAGTGCCATCCACATTCAATTAGAAATATTAACGAAAGCTCACTCTTCAAACAACGCACACAATCACAAGTAGTCATTGAACTTTTCTGTTAATTCCATGTACAAATACTAAGTGCCATCCCACATTCAGTTGGAAATATTAGTGAAAGCTCACTCTTCAAACAAAGTACACAATCACCAGTAGTCGTTGAACTTTTCTGTTAGTTCCATGTATAAATACTAAACTCCATCCCACATTCAGTTGGAAATATTAATGAAAGCTCACTCTTCAAACAAAGTACACAATCACCAGTAGTTATTGAACTCTTCTGTTAATTCCATTTATAAATACTAAGAGTGCTGTCCCACATTCAGTAAGAAATATTAATGAAAAACTCACTCTTCAAATCAAAGTACACAATCACCAGTAGTCATTGAACTTTCAGTTAATTCAACCTATAACTCCAGCCCATGACTTACATCCTACATCAAGGAATCTAAGCACCCAGAAACAGTCAAAGCCATTTTCTTTACTATCCTTAAGCATCCAAAATAGCTAACATTAACTCCGTTAGGAATCTCAATTTCTAGAACCTAAAATAAAACAAAAGCCTATGGCTGAACTTACAATTATATAAACCCAAAACCAAAGAATCATGCTATTACATTAATTAAAATAAATTTTTTTTTTTAAAAGAAAAACCAATATCCACCTTGCTTTTCAATAGCTGCCCCTTAGTGCTAGCCTCCATCCCCTTCCCAACCCCATTCAGGAAAGAAAAAGTATTAAGTCATTGAAAAGTATGTTTAGAATTACGTTAACTGCAGTTTGTTGAAATTAAATACAATATCAAAATCAAGATTTAGCTAGAATAAGTAAATGAGAATCTGGTTCAAAATGCATGCAATTAAAATCAGTACAACTAAGATCAATAATCAAGAATAAAAGTTAGAAATTCTACAAATAAAAAGTCTGAGCAGTTGAACCCAAGTCATTAAGATCTGAAATCAACATTTTGTGTTGCTGCATACACCATGTTCGCCTATGACTTACCAATCTACATTCAAACAGAAAGACATACATAAATAAATATTATATACAAATAATAGATGCATAAAGAGAGAGAAACCGAGGACTCACAATCGCGAAAGACAATATTGTCGCCTCTCTGAGAGAGCACAAAGAACTGAGAGATCATGATGAAAAATATTGCTGCTTCAGTGACCCTCAAAAACCTTCCTATTCGAGGTCCGCTGTGCAGGCTCAATTCTTTTGGTTATTGGCCATGGATCAATCTCATGTTCGTGTTGTACACCAAAGTTTTTGTCCAATTTTCTTCGTACTGCAAATTTACAAGGTTTTTAACTGGATTAATAAAGTCAGCTTCTGCAAAGGAGGAGATGAGGAGAAAATGGTGAAAGCCAAAATATGTAGGGGTGTCAATTGAACTGGGTGAGCTAGGCTTGGCTGTTCCCAAGCTCAGCCCGAAGAATTTTTGCTTGGCTTAAGCCTAAGCTCAGCTCGAAAGGACCAAAAAGAAAAGGAAAAAAAGATTAAAGAAACCAAATTCAAATAAAAAATACACTGCAAACATGACAATCAATAAATAAAAAACGGTTACTCAAAAAGAAAGCAAAACTTATCACAACGAAAAAATGTAGAAAGCAGAAAGGCAGAGACCAAAGAGAGAGGGAGAAGTCGAATAGCTTGAAACTTCTTAATAAAAGGAAACTGAACTTTTTATATAATGAATCGATGAAGCCGTCGCAGGAGCCACAGCAATAAACCCAAAAGAATAATTTTCTTCACAGGTAAAGAACAAGCCAAATCAGCTAATAAATGAGCCTTTTATCATCCTACAAAAGCATGCAGCACAGAGGTAGAACWTTACAACTAATGTTAAATTACTAGACATTCTATTGGTCGGTGTCTGTTTAAGAATTGTTGAGTGTATTTTCTGAAACTGTATTTGCTAGTAACCTATGAGTTTATCTTGGCTTGTCCTCGTAAAGACATGAGGCCCTGATTTATTATATGGTATGAATTAGTTAACTTAATAGCAAAATGTTGTGCTTTTAACAGCAATATGACGTATTTAGGAGATTGGGTTCTTTGCATTTCCATGCTGAAAAATATTATGACTTCTTGAATTTATAGGCTAGTTGCTTCAGATAAAAATAGGTGCAGTGGGGATGATAAATGGTTCTGATTGTGGATGAATTAACTCCTGAACTTCTTAATCAAAGAATTGATTTTTTAATTTCGAGCACATTACCATTTTATTTTATTTAGATGGCATCCCATACATAAACTAAAAGTGCAGCACAAAGGAGGAAGAACAGGTTATCAACAAAAATGAACCTATGTTCGAGGATAACAAAAATGAGAACCAAAAGATTTAGAAATCAAAATTAGTTCCTCCCACTCAAAAACCCAGGAACGCTGTCAAATGTGCATCTWATTTGAAACTAAAATCAATATCAATAATATGAAAGACCAAAGATCCAACTAAAAGAAGAATAAAGTACCAAAATCACAAGAACAGGTTTATAAATTTAGCTTCAGTTGGAACTTTGCAGCTGACATGTGRATGGGAAACGATAAAGAACTTTGAAAAAAAATTAATGGCAGATCAAAAGATGAAAAGGGATACCATTTCTTCAGACATTTAATCTACTATCCTACAAAATAAACTTTAACTTCAGAGCCATGCAAATTAAAAATTAACTTCAGTAAAGCCTTTTAATCAATAAAGCTAGATCAACAGCTTTAAAATGTATRGATAAGATTGAGACAATTTCTAGAAATGCAGAAATAATGGAATCATGTGATTAAGCTCCTTTTCGTTTGTGAAGGTAATGACAGGACGAATTATTTTGGAGTTTTTTATGCCAGGACTCAGATTTCAGCAATCAAGATCTGTCATTTACGTTTCAAGCTCAGAGACGTATTGTGGAAACTGATCTCACTGAGACGAGCTCAAGATTTCACCAAATAATGTCTTCCTTCTTCTTCTTCTTCTCTTTTTCTTTTTCCTTTTCTTTTTTCTTTTTTCTTTTTTCGGTTTTTTTCTTTGAGTCATGAGCTCAATACCACAGAAATCCTACAATTTCCATAATTGACTAGTGAGTAATTTCAGACAATTTTGAAATCTCTGCTCATAAGTTCTTAGAAAACAACAATTCAAGCACCCTTACGGAAGATGTGGCATCCATGGATTCTCTAAGCAGAATAATTATGATACTTCCTCTCGATACCAGTTTTGCTCCTTTGGTCCGGCATCTGTAGTAATTCGATATTGTTGGAAGTTTTTGATGGTTAAATAACTCAAAGATTTGTGTAATGGTTATGATCATTTTACAGTCAGTTTGCAAATCTTCTTTTTACTTAACTTTTCCTTCTAACTTGCTGGAGAACACCGAGAACAAAGTGGCTTTTGCCATCCAATTCTCTCTGGACAATCCAGTAATTGAACATTAACCATTACAGCATGCCAAAATATATCCACGTAATGAAAGTTATGAGASCAATTAGCCTAATTTTCATTCGATCTGAACAGAAACAAGAAATTGCAGACCAAATCTACATAAAAGAGCAAGAAATTCTGCAATCGAGCAACATCCCCCCCCCTCCAAAACACACACAATCAATGTATCATTTCTCAAAGTTTTTATTTAAATAAATTGTAAAAAAGAAAAAGAATAAAGAATAAATCTACAAACGCTAGCATCAAAGTTCTTACCTTAACCGTGGCCTTTTGATTCTGCAACAAAGCCTTTTGCTTCGGTACAGTTCTACTGGCGGAAAGTGAGAGTGCGAACTGAGAAGAGGCAACTCTATGACTTTGAAAGCAATAGGGGGTGAAAAAAAAAAAAGAATCAAACCAATCAAATAAACTAATCTAATCGAACCAAACAGAGTTTATCGTTTCAATTGTTGATTTTTATTTGGAATTTTATAAAATAAAAGATCAGTTCGATCGAATCAAATCGAACCTAATTTTATACTACTTGTTATATTTTAATTAATTTTCTACCAATGATAGTGGATGGAAAAATGTTGAGGGTATACATAAAGTTCTAGCAAACAATAATTATTTATTCCAAGCGTATCGATAATTTCCTCTCATGTTATGGTGCAAAAATATCGTATAGAAATTTGAATATTTTAAGAATGAATAATATTTAATTAATATAAATGTGGAATTCATTTGTTTAAGATTAATATATGAGACGGTGGTGATTTAAAATATAATATTTATCCATATACACAACGTAGATCTTGAGGAACCAAAATAATAAGAAGATAAAAATAATTCTTAATAAATAGGTTTGATTACAAAAGATAATGAATTGAAAGATTTAGCTAAATGCAATACCCTTTAATTACTTCATATATTAATATTTAAACATGTTCCTTAAATACCTCCTATATAATTGAAGTGATCCGTCCCCTCTTTCTTTTCTCTCCCACTTCTCATTACCAAAAAACCTTCTTCCTCTTCTTTAAAATACACCGCATTTTGCTAATATCAAAGCATATTTGACATAAAAAAAATATTAGTTTATCAACCCATGAATGATTTTTCATTTAGTATATTTTTTTTTTTTTGGTAGAAGGTAGAAATAGCTGATCGCGATTGATACCTATTCAACTTGGAGCCTCGCCATGCAGCTCGCCAAAGCTAAACAAAAGTGGGCCTTAGCCTCTTTAGTCCAGATTTAGCATAGGTTGCTATGCTAGCTCTGCAAAGGCGCGGAATGGGTGTGCTTAACTCCAGTCCCGACTCAATGCAGAGCTTTTTTTTTTTTTATTTTTAAAACTTAATTTTTAATTCTTTTTAATCTCGTTGTATGTTAAATTCCTAATTTGTGCTTTCTCATCATTACATTAAATTACGTTGTAATTTATTTTTTCACTTATTATGCTTTTAATTTGATTTTTTCTCTACTATGCTTTAATTTTATGTTTATCTTATTGCACTTTAATTTGTTTGTTGTTATTAGCTATTATTTCTCCACTTGTGATAATGAAAACATTAATTCGCGAAAATTTTATAGAAATAATTAATATTATCTAAAAATGGATTTGGATCTTATAAGAGCATCTATCTTAAAAACTTCACAGTTACGTTATATAAAAATTTTTATTCTAATTATATATTAACTCTTAAAACTTTTAAAAATTGCACATAAGTCTGAAATTTTCATAAATTACAAATAATTCTAGAAAATAAACATGAAACATTGTAGGACTATTATTGCATTTACTACTTACTTTATTTGTATTTCACTTTAATTCATAAACTTTTAGTAATTTCACATTAGCTCGAAATTTTTTCTAGATTAAGAATTGTTTCTGAAAATAAAAATAAAATTATTATAGGACATTAAGTACGTTTAAATTTATTTTTTATATTTGCATTTTTAGTTCATATTTTTTGTCAATTATACTTTAGTCCCTTAATTTTTAATAATTGCACATCAACCTAAAAATTTAATCATCTATAATATTTTCCAGAAATAATATTTTTAGGACTACACGTTAGTTTAATACATAATTTTGTAGTATTTACACTTTAGTCTCTAGATATTTAGTAATTACATATTAGCTCAAAAATTTTTGTAATTAAAAACTAGTGTTTAGAAATGAATTAATTTATTGTAGGACTACACCATAAGTCTCAAAATGAATTAATTTATTGTAGGACTACACCATAAGTACATTTCTTACATAATTTAGTGTATTTGCATTTAGTCTATTAACTTTTAAAATTGCACATTAGTTCTGAAAGTTTTATAAATTGAACATTAGCCCAAAAAAGTTCTTAATCCGGGATAATCCTTTGTTCCATAGCCGTAGGGCTATTTACTAAAAAAGTTATAAAAAAATAAATATGAATATACTATAGGGCTACAACTACATTTCATACGTAATTTTACCATAATTACACATTAAGACTTTAGTCTCTTAAATATGAATTTCTTTTGGGTGATTGTAWGACTTGCAAAAGTCTAATATTTACAATCTAATCCCTGAGGTTTTAATAGTTGATTTCATAATATTAGAAATTAAATTACAATAAATGTTTTCAACGATATAATATAGATAGGTATTAGAGTTAAGGTGCTAGTGGATTGACGAGTATAGTGGACGTTGTMGAGGTAGGCCAATTATGACCTCAGGTCATTCTTCGAGTTTTAGTTCTTACCAGTACGAGCTAGAGTCTAGTCCATACATGAATYCAGTAGAGATGTTTGCAGAACTATCCACGACATCCTAAGATTATGAAAATTATGATATACCTCGTGGACTTAGATATGCTGGCCCTTTATCAAGTAGTCAAGGTGGATGGGGTCAGATAGGAGGCCCTATTCCTGGACGAGGCAAAAGTACTGGGGACGAGAGTTAGGAGGAGAATGGTACCGACCCGAGTTGTAGCCAAGCTTTGAAAACAGATTGGCAATTGACCGGTTCCATTCCCGGGGGGGCACTAGATACTAGTATCTTGACTAGTTTTGGAGATCATGTCGCACATGCCATATGATAAGACAGGTATACATTTCATTTTCTTTGAAATACTCCTAATTATTRTAGTTATTTTTTTRAGATTGCATATTSTTTCTTAATATTATACAAATAGGAAAGCACCATACTTAAATGTCAYGCTCACATGGATCACTTATGWTAGTGGAGATATGTTCAAGATCCTACGYCCGTGYTGCTCGTGGAAAGCTCTATGCTTATGGTACTTAGTACTCCATGTTCATATACRTGAACATGCCTCTACTGTCTGCATTTGTGGAGAGATGGCATCCARAAACTAATAGTTTCTACATGCCATTTGGCGAGATGACTATCGCTCTACACAACTTTTACTTTATTCTTGGTATTCCTATTGGCGGTAGATCGATTCAGCATAACATGMGTAGAGATGGTGTTCTTTGCTCGCTCGCTCAAGACCTATTATTAGACATCTCCGAGCTTCAAGAAGAGTGGCAGGCTGGAGGGCTTCAATTTGTCACTACCTATGGACGTATGAAGCAGCATAGTATTTCTGCAGAGTAATTGTCCCGCACTTCGCTCGTTTACGTGTTGGATGCATCTATTTTTGTCAATCAGTTGCAGGACAAGTTTACCATGAGTATCTTGCCACTTCTTGAGTACTTGAGTAGGGTTTGCGATTATGATTGGGCCGCTACCACCTTGGCCAATTTTATCGACAATTGGTAGATGTTGTACTCTATTAGAGGTATATAACATAAATATTTATTGACATATTTTTTTAGTTAAATAATGCTATTTTTTTACAAAATAATTCATTCAATCATGCTTGGCTTTAAGAGTACTACCCCATGTTTCATCCTTCTGAGAACTGCGGATGGAGTCGTCAAGAGCTACATTTATTGAGATAGGTGATTGGTAGGCCTTCCCTAAATACTCACGTGACTCTTGTGTGGTATTAGATACGACTTGATTCTACGAGAGCTGAGGAAATATGAGATTCTAATATTATTGATAATATTTATTATTTTTTGATAAATAATAATATTAATTTTATTTTATTTTTRGATTAATGGACTCATTTTGTAAGATTTCCTTTTCATGTGCTTCATATTACGATGTTACATGGTTGCATCTCATTTCTCGATGTGATTGAGCCATACATGTTAGATTGAGTATTCTGACAATTTGGATTCATTCGGACTATCTCGATCCTGTCCATGACTCCACTAGATGCATATTGACCGACGAGTGTACGTAAATATATTGCCAGTACCACTTCAATCCTTCTATCTAGGAGATTATTAGTAGACACCGTCATGTATCTTGCATGTCTGGAATACCGGCTTGTCCTCCATATGCTACATTTGGGGACTATATTCTTTTCTATTACTCATCCTCGAGTACAAAACCCAGCTCACTTGTTAGAGGGCCATAATGTATCCACTTCTAAGGCTATGCGGATGTCGCGATATGTATTATATTTGAGTGTTTATATTTATTAAATGTATTAAATTATGTAGCATATTAATGGGTGTATCTATATTGCAACGATTACATATGGTCTATCAATATGCCCTTCCCGATTCACCGCAGCGCCGTCATATTTGCACAAGTGATTCAACCTTCRAGATTGCATACTGAGTATGAGATTATGTCATCCATTTGGATAGGGTATATAKCTCAGAAGATCATATAAGAAGGATGAGGAGGAGGCTGCGGGTTGCCTATGACGCAGACGGAGTCGAYGTGACTAAGTGTAGGTTTATTTTGGATATGTGGCSCCTAACTTCTAGATGTTAGATAGTTTATTTTAGTTATGTTGCACTTTTAACTTCTATATTGTTATGTAGTTAACTTTTGGATATGTTGCACTTTAATTTCTGTATTGTTATGTAGTTTTATTTTGGATATGTTAGACATGAATTCCTATATTATTATTTAGTTTTATTTTGGTTATGTTACAATAATTTTTATATTATTATATAGTTTTATTTTAAATATGTTGCATTTTATTTTTCTATGTTGTTTCGAAACAACGGTATCAATAACATGTAAACTGTAAATAATGTATTAAAAAAAGAATGCATATATCAACATATACTAGTCTATACATAGAGAAAGTATAAATGATGTACAAATAAAAAATGTCAATATCATATAAGCCAAYATTGGATCCTATCACGTAATGAAAAATTCCAACTATCAACACTAGGAGTATGGTATCTGGGTCATTGAAGATACAATGGTGGTAAAGGAAAACCCTCGATTATATGTAACTGTAAATACATTAAAAAACTCAGTCATATAATATGTTAATGAAAATGAAAATGAATTGATTTTGTAATTCACATACTGCGATGAAGTGATTTGGTGTTTACATATAGACAATGGTAATGATACTGGAAGTACAATTGACGCCTTCTGCTGATAATGGAAGATAAGTAAAGTTTTTTCTTAATGATATACTTACTAAATGTTGATATAAAACATATTAAACGATGGACAGAAAACATCGGGACTATATTAATAATACAACTTTATAAATGTCGCTCGAAACAATATTTTTCAACTTTTATAAATGTTGGCATACTATCTATTGTACGAGTATCACAAACGTTGTTGCAATTCACTCTCGTGACGACATTGGCATGTGCTTTTGACACGATGATTTCAAACGTTGATGCAAACCTCGGGACAATATAATAAAATAATTGTGCATAAATGTCAGCTTACATAATATATAATTATGTTTTAAATGTGTCACCACAAGAATTATGCGATAACATTTCTAAATGTCCGACTTAAATTCTCAAGAAATGTCGCCATACGAATTATAACATGACATTTACAAGCGTAGTGTAACATAACTTGTCCCACGAGTTAAGTCGCCATAACAATTCCTCGTTATGTGTCGACATAGAATAATATGATAATATTTGCAAATGTCGATTCAAAACTCATACCGCAACATTTATATATGTAGCCATGTAAGACCTACTCCTAGACACACCTTAGAGAAATAATGGGAAGATGAAACAAAAGTTTTCTAAAGAGTTCTGTGATTTTGCTAGAGAAACCATCTCTAATAATTAATTTTTTTCTTTTTATTACCCTCTAACTTTAAAGAAAACAAAAGATAACCTTAAGAGTATAAGGATAAAATATCTTCACATTCTAGTCCAATCTCTAAGATCTRTGGCATATCATATCAGAAATTTAATTAATTCTACAAAATTCAAACAAAAAACTAAGTTTCCTAAAGAATAATTTTTTATTTCGGACTTCACATATTTCTTCTGTTATCCGAAGGACCAATTAGAGCATCTTGTTTCTCCGGGATTTGAGAACCATTCCTATGGCCTAAACATTCTCTAAATCGAATGGTTTCACCTTGATCATAGTTGGATATTAATCCATGACAAGTGTATGGCAGCAAAGCGATTAAAGAAGACAAAACAAATGGTTTTCTTCTGCCATTTTAGAATCCTTGAAAACGGCAGAGCATGCACTAATCTTTTCCCATGAATTGCCACCTTAATCTTATCCTATCTTCTACATGGTGTTCTATCCAAAAAGTGTAAGGGATGCATTCTGAATTTGACTATCCTTAGCATTAGAGGTGTACCCCAAAAAAAAAAAAAAAAACAAACTGAATTAAATTGAAATTTGAATTTTTATTCGGTTTGGTTTGAGAATTTTGATATCGAACCACACCGAAAAAATTAGTTATGTTTGAGAATCTTTCAAACCTAACCAAACTGAATCGATTTTATACCCTTCTTTTATTTTCACTCTTTGATTGTTTGCGTCTGATCAATTTTGACTCTTCTTCTTGCTAAGATAGTAAGCCCTAATTTCTTTCCTATTAAGCTTTCTCACTCTCCTCTCTTCTCCTGTCCTCACCACCCTTTACTTATTACCCCTTAGTCACTTGTCCTTTCCTCTCTACACCGTCATACACAAGCTAACTTAAAGGTATGCAGTTAGTTCCCAAATGATTCTCTTGTTGACTTCAAATATATGTATGTTCTATTTTGGCTAGAAAGTTTTATCTTGGCTYGAGATTAAGCATATGCTCTTATTGTTCTAGGTCCGCCTCCCACTTCTCCAATATTCGCAATTTAATTCATTAAGAGTTATCACGAAAGGAGAGGCAAAACCCCTACCTATTCACTTGAATTTCACTGTCAAAGATCACCCTTTTCGACTTCTATTTCTTACTTGCATTTGTGGGTGCCACCATTGAGATTCCTCATATCRTCTCTCTTATAATTGAATTTGGTATTGGTCCTTTCTGGAGTCTGTGCATTGTTTGATAAAATACCAGAATGTTGGGGACTTTCTACTTTCTTTGATCACTCTATTTTTAGCTAATTTATTGCATTACTGATCTTTTTGATAAATAATGATGAAAGTCAACTCGACATATAAATAATGACTATATAACATTTACATGCCTCATCAATATCATTATGTACATGTTTATCATGGGTACAACAATTTTGAACTAATACAATCAAATATGAATTTTCATATTCAAGATTTCTCAAGTATAAGTTCATCCCTCAATTACATATGTATATAGTGCAACCGTAGCAAGTGCTAACATAACTTGTGTGAATATAAAATTAATAGAATGAGATAGCAATCATTATGCCCAGGGAAAGGCAATGATGGTCATTTTTATGAATCAAGGCACAATATTAGTTGTTGTTGGTGTAAACAGTTAGTTTCATAGCACATTAGTGTCTTGTTATATTTTTATTGAATTATGAAGTTTTTTTATAGCATAATGCTGTATTGTTCTAATTTTTTTTGTTGAATTCTAATGTTGTATTATCTCCTATTGTGTGAAGGAAATGCTATTACTTGTAAATTGCAATCAAATTGTACAGGTGTGCATTGTCTATTTCAAAATAGGGGTGTATAAGAAAAATCTTACCTACAAACTAATGTAAAATCGAACTAATGGTTTCGAATTTTAATTGGTTTGGATTTAGTTTCAAAAATTCTAACCAAAATAATTGGTATGGTTTGAAAAAGGCTTCAAACCGAACCAAACCAAACCAAACCAAATCATGTACACCCTTACTTAGCATAGTAGAATTTGCTAAAAAGTCCATAAGGAGACCATAGAAGAAATGCCTTTTTCTCCCTTATTCCTTATGCACAACCGAGTCTCTCATCACCTTAGCTTAGGTTTCTCTTCTTATTGTACTGTCTTAAGAACTTAGAAATAGCCAAAGGACGCTTATCATTATCGAGCAAGAGAAAACATATAATCTTAAGGATTGCAAGAAAGAAACTTGAAGAAGTTTGAGCACTATCTTTCTGGAAGAGCMAATGTGCAGTTGTTCTTCCTGTGAGGAGTCCATTTAATCACCTGAGCTTCAATTAGTACCTTCTTCTTATGTATGTAARTACCAAAATAAATCATGTACACTATAGGAAGACATACAAAACGCATGATAAAAGCAACAATTAATGCTGCTACGAARATTGAACTATGTCGATAAAGAAGAACATATGCATGTCTTGAAAAGATAGCAATGCAACCATGGAAATATATGTATAATTCAGAAATGTATGAAACATCTGGTATACTTATATGAATCAGAAATGTATGAGAAGGTAGCTATAAAAGCACGACATGGGAGCATGACCATAAGTATAAACTATGTATATGCATAGTATTGTTTTCTGTTTTGGTATGTTGAAGTGAAACTTTAGATTAAGAAATAGGTAGCAATCACATAAGAGAGGATGCATGTCTTGCTTTTGAGACAAAATGCTTAGTGTACAATTTAAAAGAAGTAACTAATGTATGCAAGCATTAAGATAGATGATAAAGGAAGTGACTTAGGAAATTGGTTAGAAAAATGCATAAAAGTTGTGATAATCTATGTTCATTATACGCATGAAAAATATGATAATATATGTTCTTGACCAAGACCTATGAGTATACACCCGATTTGTGGTAGACAAATCCGAATGAAAGTGGTGCAAACATGACAGAAAYAGAAGTAAAATAGATAGGTAGCAAACGGGTATGGGTTGCCATATTATAGTTGCACTAGTCTGTATTAATTTGAAGAACTTCGAAGCTAATTAGAAGTTAAGAATGGGAAAAACTAATTATGGTTAGTTACCTCAACATATTAGAGTATAATAGGCCTGATTGCACTTGAAACAGAGGAGTACTGAATGAGATATGGCTTGCTCATGGAGACTTGTCTAGGATGACCAAGATTTCAAAAATGTACTATCTTGCCTATTTTTATGACCTTAATATTACATCAATTGGGATTATACATATGTGGATAGAATCCTCTGATCTTGGGATTCCAAAACACTAAAAATTATTACCAAGTTCATTCTAGAACTAYAGATATGACCTAATCATAGAACAGTGTCAATCTGAGCATAGAGAATTGGACATTCACTTATCCTCCAACATTCAACACTTTTAGGTAATTGAAATGATCATGATACATGCGTTAATAAATATGTATGGACTCCTTAGGACCTTAGGTATGTACGAGAATTGATTTAGCAGAAAGCTCTAATTAGAACTCAAGATATAAGTAAAACATTGACTATTGCTATGTCTAATCATAACAAACCGATACACAGAGGCAGACGCTTACTATACAAACTAAGGGGGCACAATCAATATTGACAAAAAAGCTTCATAAAAACATAGATAATKTTTCATTTCATTTGTTCCCGACGCTTCTTCATACTTTGATTATGTTCTATATTACATCATTTTCGATAGTATCAAAAACATATTTCTCAATAAATGCAATCAAACTATCATTCAACCATTGGCCTCCAACTATCATGTCAAGAATATATGTATCAAGTTTCAAAGTAGATCCTACATCAACATCGAATGGATAGTATCCACATAACCGAATTAATTTGCTCTTGTTAAAATCAGCAAATGAATTATTTGGACACAAACAGGCAACACAAAATATGAGTAGGTTACTATTCACCTCTAGAAAATGATTATTCAATTCTTGGAGTTGCATATCAATGACGGTATAAAACATTTCAACACTATAGTGATGTAAAATTGTCACATTCTYACACCTTGAATTATAGGTAGAAACATCTCATCCAAGGTGTAGCTAGGACTGAGGGTTTGGAAAAGCTTCGATTAATCTGCTCGAAGGCCTCTTGATGTTTTACCCCTATGTAAAACATTTCAGCTGGCCACAATTTCAATAAGGATGAGAATGATTTGAGTTTCCTAGTTGAGTTTGTTAAGAATCTCCTTAAGAAGTTAATCTTGCCGATTAGGATTTTTTAATGCCTTCTTGTTCCTTGAGGGCTTGGCCTCCAGTACCGCCTTAATCTTATTGGCATCGACTTCATGCCTCTTTGTGCACCAAAAAATCAAGGAAATGCCCAGCTGATACACAAAATGTGCACTTGGTGGGATTCATTTTCGAGTTTTGGTGGCACATCCTTAGGAAAGACATTTCCAAATCGGCTAAATGTTGGGAAAAGATATTTGATGACTAAGTCATGGATGTATACCTACATGCTTTGGTCTATTAGATTATGGAAAATCATACTCATTGCCCTTTGAAAATTTTCTATTCTTTAGCCTAAATGGCATGACCACCCGTTCAAACAAGCCAATTGCCCTCGGGCACCTCGAATATAAAATTTGATTGTAACCGGAATACCCGTTCATAAAGTTGAGAAATTTGATTGTAATCAGAATACCCGTTCATAAAGTTGAGAAATTTGTTTCTTGCGGTAGAGTCTGCTATATTTTCCATAGGCATAGCATACTTGTCCTTGCGTGTGGCTAAATTTAGGTTTCTGAAGTTAGCACATACCCGGACGTGGCCGTTTTTCTTGATGACGGGTATAATGTTTGATATCAACTCAGTATACTTAGCCATTCGAATGAACCTGCAACGCAAGAGCCGTTCAACTTCTTTCTTAACTTTCGGGAAGAGGGCTAGATTCAACGTTCTAGCTAGTTGTTTGTCTAGCTTGAATCCTTTATTGACTTGCAAACAGTGTTCAACCACTTTCCAATCTAGACTTGGCTTTTCATGGTAATCCCATGCAAAATAGTCTCTATACCGTTTGATTAACTCGACTAGCTGTTTTCATTGCTCCTTATCCAATAAGGCGGTAAGCCAAGTGAGTCTATCTTTCCTATGATATTCYAAGTTGATGTCTATAAGAAGATCTTGAGGTATAAAGTCGGGTGCYTGCTTGAGGTTCTATTCTGCTTCAAGAACCTCTGATGCATCTCCTCCTCTCAAYAAATTGGCCATTTCTATCTAGATTTTGCTGACAACTGAATAAGCATTTAGCTTATCCAAACTCTGGATATCTGATATCCCTGCCACAGATCCTCTTGGTCTTGGTTTTGCTGAGGTGTCTCTCTTGTCTTCGACTGAGTTTTGTCCCAAAGATAATTTTGGCAAAGCACGACGGCTCAAATTTTGGGGAGTAAAGAATAGCTTTGCACATTTGGATATTAGTCRAAAACGGACTAGGATTGGCTAGAACCATTTCYATCTGATCAYTGTCCTATAGTATAAGCTATTGGGGTAGAATGGATGACACGCATTGGTTGGTATGGATCTAATCTTGTCTCGACAATACAATGTAGGTCGCCTTGGCTGCTACCACAAAGAATGCGGCTGTGCTAGTTTTTGAACCGATTGTAATGCTCATGATTAACACACCTTCTGCTTGAGTAGATTCACCTATAAGTTTAGTCATTTGAATATCAGTACTCATAAGATCTGCTGATGTCTTACTTAGCTATTTTAGGGTGGAAATAGGCATTACTTTAAGAACAACTTGCTCGTCTATGAATACTCGGCTAACTGGATAAGCGTCCAAGTGAGCTTTGATATATAAAGGCTTAAGACGATTGACCACCTCCTTGGTTAGCTCTGGGAAGGACATCTATGGCTCGCCGCCAGGATTTCAATTGCAGGAGTAACCAATTCAGCCAGAACCTCCTCGGTTTATATAACATCCCTGTTAATAAACTTTGCGATTTGATGTTTCTAATCTCAGCGGCAAGCTGATGACATTAATTCCTTGACTGGCTGTTCCTTGATTGACTTTAAATTTTGCTGAGATCTCTGCCTTTGATYCCTTCTCTTTTGCGTCTTGGTTAGCCATARGGGTGGAGCCGAGGTGGTGCTTTTTCGGATAGTTGAGATTTCTAAGGTCATAGTTTCCTCTTCAAGATGGAACTTTGTTGTACCTCAAAAATAACCTAAAGTTAGCCTTTTGAATATAGATGGCTTAATATCCAGCCCAACAAAAGCTGATGAAGTGCTCAGCTTCTAAGGCTTTTCCACGATTTTGGCAAGGATGCTTCCTTCTGCCTCTTTGGGATCCTAAGATGTTCTCTTCTACCACTACAATCTCTCAGCTGTGTTGGAGGCCGTCATCATGCTGACATCGGCTACTGGGAGGGCTCTGTGTCTACTAATGATTCRTKGGACTTCTTATTTGAAAATGAAATCGCCCTTCCGGGATGACCCTTTGAATAATGTTGTTGAACACACCCAATAATTAGCACTGTATCTAAATAAATTGTGCTACTTACAATATCTTTTTCCTTTTAATTCCTTGAAAAAGGGAATCCTCTAGCCAGCCGAGAGCTTAATCTTCTTATCTTTTAGAAGCTAATCAAAGATCTAATCAGCTTTTGATATATCAAATGAGCAGTTCGGCTAATCTTCCCACTTAGTTTCTTYTTTTCGTCATATTGCTTTGAGTATCAGGCAAGTGTATRGCAATCCTTTCAWCAATTCAGCTGCCATAATTTCGGTCGAATTGCCTTCCTTTGAATTGACTATGTCATTGATGACTGAAGTTCTTGTTTGTCCTCTGGTAAACTTGGTTGCTCAAGATTTCTCCTTGTCTTTGATGAATCCTTTTGCACGGATTGCATGGAAAAGTAGCCTGAATATGTAATATCCGAGATTCATTTTTTATTTTTAAGAACTATATACAATGCTATTTAATTAATGTCAAAAAAATTCTATTAAGTTGACGCTTTATTTTTTCATGTCATTAATTATTTTAATATACTGACGCTTTTAATTATTGTTGACAAAAAAGGTTTCAATTTACGACACTTATATTTTAAAGTGTTTACATTTTTTTTAAATCACTCGATAAGACGATACTTGTCTTAAAAAGCATCAAGAGTRTTTCTAATATAATAACACTTTTTAATTAATGTTGGTAATTTTTCTGATATGATGACGCTTTTCATTAATGTTGTAAATAAACCTTCTCAACAAAAAAAGAAATAAATGAGTTAACATCCTTAATTATATTGAGGATAAGGTTTTGAGAGGATAAAGTTTTATCCTCTCAAAACCTTTGTTGAGAATACATGGTTCTTTATTTTTTGCAGCTCATAGTGGGACTCTCAATTGAATTAGGTGAATCGGTTTTAACTAAGCAGAATTAAACTTTTTAGGCTCACACCTAAGCTCAACTCGAACAAGTTTAGGAAACTTGTGGAGGAGCTCAACTCATATTCAAACATTTATCAATTAACTCTAAATAAATAAGTTTTATAAATTTTTATAAAATATATTTATAGATCTTTTATAAAGTTTCAGCATAAAACCTTTTCTTGGTTGAGAAAATATCATAATAATAATCAAATCATAATAAAAAATTTATCATCTAAAAAAATATTTGTTGTCTACCTACAAAGTACAGTGCAATTAATAGAAGACAAGTTGTAATGTTTTGCCATTGAAATTGGCAAACCTCTAGTATGCTTTTAAAGAAACCCGTCGTTTTATCGAATTATATAAAGTTATAGTGCTTTTAAATATAAGTRTCGTATATTTTTATTTTTGCATTTAGTAAAAGTATCACTATATTAAAATTAATTATTCACATTAAAAATAAAACGTTGACTTAATAAAAAATTCTACRAAATTATTTAAAAAGCATTATTGTATATAAAAATTAAAGAGATGTGTCCTTCCTTTGGATACACAAAAACCTAAACAAAGAATCCCATATTAGAAGTGAGCACATCATTTATGGACTAACAATCTTATTTATTACTTGAATATCATTTATTATAAATTGGTATCTTTTTATATTTAATGTAATATTATTTATGCTTATTTATTGAATGAATTTAAATTAAGTTTCGAAGTGTCTTTTCAACTAGAAATGTTTAAGAATAAACGTATCATTAGTTTTGGATAGTATTAAAATAAAAGTTTTATTAATTTTGGGATGCTTACATAAAAGCATTTGGAGGAAGCTTATCTAAAAATATCATTAAGTTTGGGACACTTAAGATATAAAAATGCATGTTAATTTGGGGACGTTTAATTTAAAAGCATCGTTGATTTTGGGACGCTTATATAAAAGAGTGAGTAAATTAATTTTACCTACACATAGGCCTTACTTGATCAAATAATGGGGCAACGCCTGTTTTAGCAACGGAAGTRGAGACACTTTTGAAAGAGTGGGTAAAATTTTTAGAGACGCTAATTACGGTCCTTATAGTATCCATGATCATATGCTTTTTGTAGTGGACAACTGATTTCAAGCACTACTTCTTTCAATCCTTTAGTTAAAGATTTCGAAATTACAAAACCACATTTGAGACAATCAAACTAATAGAGTCATGCATCCAAAATTATAAAACACTGAGGATACATTTCCAATGAGATTCCAAAAGTCTAAACATATTTGTATATTGACCAAGTAAGGTTTTCAATAAAAAATAGTTTGTAAAACACTTGGAAAATATTTCTGAAATATGTAAAAGGATTATAAAGCATAAGCACATCAATTCTAAATCTAAGGACATGAAACATACACAACCCTAAAGTCCTATGTACTTAGAAAATATCTATTAGAGTCTAGATCTCATCAATTTGTACTTGAATCTTCAAATATTCAGTGAGGTGCATAAAAGTCTTGTAATCATCAAGGTTCATAGGTTGTGCAAATGTTATATAAGAACTAGGGTTTTGAGTTATATTATATGAAAAAAAAACATGTTGTTATGAGTTTTGTTGTGTCCACATCCATACTTTAATRTATCTTGTGGACTTATCTCTAGCATAGGTTTAATAGGATATAACTTGATTTATATTGCAGGTATTTTGTTTATCTATATGGAGTGTTTTGATATAGATAATTTATTATACAAGATTAAGTTTTAAATGTAGGACTARTAAATTATTTTCATATCTATATTCCTTAGGGTTTGTGGATGCAATTGATAGAATATATATATATTATTTATAGGGTAATATGTCATAAATCTCTTATTTTGACACTTTTAGGCACTAATATGATGATTTTAGAGACCAATATGCAAATAGAAGTCCTAGTTACCTTAGGAAACATGGTTAGTGAGAAAGAGAGCTTAAATAGGCCTGATCGTGAGTTACAAGTCCAAAAATTTGCTTGTAGAGGTAAAAGAATTTGGAGAGAGGGTTAAATGGCACCAACTCTCTAGATTAGCAACCAATTGTTTATGCTAAAATCTCCATYAAAAATTCAACACTAGCATTTTTTCCAGAAAATGTCCCCATCAACAAAATACCAAAACTATATATATCGCTCCAATCCATTTGTTCCGTATTTTGGAATAAATACAAACAATTGTTTTAGAAAAAATTTTGTAATTAGAATTACTATTATGTATTTTTAATTCTCTCAAAAGTATAAAGATTCAATCCTTTCAGACCTAATATATATATAATCCAAAAGTTGAGAATAAAAGCATTACTTGATGCCAATATAATCAAAAGTTGCAAAGGTCATGGTGTGGGCAAAGCTAATTCCACCGCCAAATAGTTATGCGAGTCCAAAATCACTTACGTGGACAATCATATTTTTGTCAAATAAAATGTTACTTAGTTTATATCACAGTGAAGGATGGATATTGAACCATCGTGATGGAGATACKCCAATGCAGAAGCAACATCTATCATTGTGTTGATCTTTTCAACATATCTAATGAACTTTGCTTTGAATAAAGCCATTTCTCAAGATGCTCAYTGGACATATACTCTAGCATCAAGGCCTTAAAGTCAATGTTAGAGCAGCTTATGAATATCATGTACGACTTCACATTCTCTATCAAAACTTTTGAATKCATCTTCTCSCAACTGCAAATTGAAAACCTTTACCACTACTATTGCTCCTATAAYACCCCCAAATTAGGAACTATCCCAARCTAACTGAAGAGTTCTATAAAAATTTTGACAGAGTTTCCTTTGTAATTCCAACAAMTGCCCCYTTGTATACATTCAATAGTTTCTCAAACATTTTCAATACTCGCAAATRGCATGCATTCCCACCCAACAACACCCAATATAAATAAACAGAGTATTCCAAAATCTTTTATCAACTTMACATTACCAAAATTCAAATTGTYAGATCTTCAAAGAATTTRAAACGCGATCAGTTAAATCAATAAAGAAATGTCCTGAACAATACATAAAACCTCCCTAATCGACCATCTATCTTATTTATTAAAATTTATTTAAATAACACTGGGGTATCAAGGCTTACCCACAAGCGTCCTCCACGCACCATCTGGCTACACATCACCTAAAATTCAGAATGAAGAAAATGGAATGAGCTATAAAGCTCAGTAAGCAAATTCCATTGTTGTATATGAAGATATGATTCATCTTGCATATCATGACACATATTATGTAATTGACACCGGTGCCAGCCATCATGTCACAAGTAAGAAAGAATTCTTCTCTTCTTATACCTCTGGTGATTTTTACATGTTGAGGATGGACACTTATGATGTTTCAAAGATAGTTAGCATCGGTGATTTTTGTCTTGAAATCAATAATGGTAGCAAGTTCTTGCTTAAAGATGTCAGACATGCTCCACATGTTCGGTTAAACTTGATTTCAATTGGGAAACTTGATGATGATGGATTCTCCAATAGGTTTAATAGAGGGCAATGGAAACTTATTAGTGGATCTCTAGTAGTGGCTCAAAGAAGGAAGTGTTGTAATATTTATTTGATGAATGCTTCAATTTCAATAATTGATGTAAATGTGGTRTAGAATATTACTTCATCGGAATTATAACATAGACGGCTTAACTTTAGTGCAAAGGGGCTTGACTGTTTAGTCAAGAAAAATATTTTTTTTGGGTGTAAATAATGCAAGGTTGGAGAAATGTGCTTATTGTTTGGAAGAAAAGCAAAATTGAATATCTTTCATAACTCAATCTCTTCAAGAAAATCTGGTATGTTGGAGTTGACACATTCTGATATTTGTGTGGTCCATTGAAGGTACAAATATTAGGGGGTGCTTCTTACTTTGTGACCTTTGTTGATGATCATTCYAGGATATTGTAGGTTTTTACCTTGAAGATAAAAAATCATGCTCTTGAGAAGTTCAAGCTTTGGTTGAAAGGTAGACTGGGAAAAAGGTGAAGTGCATCCGTCTAGATAAAGGTGGTGAATACCRTGGACCGTTTGATGAGTATTGCACAAAGCATGGTATTAGACATCACAAAACTCCTCCAAAGATCCTTAATTGAATGGTTTAGCAGAAGGAATGCACAGGACATTGATTGAGAGAGTTAGGTGCTTACTCTCTGAGGCAAAGCTACAAAAAATATTTTGGGGCTGAAGCTTTGGATAGTGTGGCTCATGTCATTCATTTGTGTCCTACCGTTGCTTTAGATGGCAATGTTCCAGCATATGTTTGATCAAGGAAAGATTCTTTTTATGATCATGAGTTTTTGGTTGTAAATATTTTGTTCACAATCCAAAGGACAAGAGATCTAAGTTAGATGGAAAGACTCGGCAGTGCATTTTTCTAGATTATGGTCACAATGAGTTTGGGTACAAGTTATATGATTARTCGCAAAGAAACTTGTCAAAAGTTGAGATGTGGTATTCTTTGAAGACTATAATATTGAAGATATTGAAAAATAGAAAAGACAAGTTCTCTGTTGCAAAATAACCTTGTTGATATAGGTCTAGTTCTTGTCCCACATTTACCTGACACAGTTGAAGATGGGACTGAAGTGCAACAGGTTAATGTTGAGGTCAATGGTTTGGATGCTCCGTTGGATGATGTAGCCGATGTTCAACTAGAGGCACTTGTGAACCCACTAGAAGAACCTCAATCATTTCTAGTCCGAAGGTCTACCAGATTTAGACAACCTTCCACCATATATTCTACAAATGAGAATGTACTCTTGACAAATGGGGGAGAACTAGAAAGTTATGATGAAGCCATTGAAAGTGAATAGAAACATGAATGGTTCAGTGCAATGGAAGATTTGATGAAGTCCTTAACTGATAGTTAACTCGAAAAAACTTCTTCCTTCACAAGYTGCCTAAAGGCAAGAGAGCTTTGAAAAATCGTTGGGTATATAGATTGAATCTYGAAGAGAATTCTTCATGCCCTTGGTATAAAGTTAGATTGGTTRTTAAAGGTTTCAGTTAGAAGAAGAGAATTAACTTCTCAGAAATTTTTTCTCCTGTTATGAAGATGTCTTCAATCTGTGTTGTGCTCTGCTTAGTAGAAATCCTTGACTTAGACATTGAGTAGATGGATTTGAAGAYGAAATTTCTTCAYGGTGACTTACAAGAAGAAATCTATATAGTGCAATTGGGGGGGTTTCCTAGTGAAAGGRAAAAAAAAAAAAWTTATGTCTTCAAGTTGCAGAAGAGCTTGTATATGGAAACATGTACATAGACAGTGATATAAGAAGTTTGCATCTATTATGTGCAAGCAAGGCTACAAGAATACTACCTCTAATCATTGTGTATTTGTGCAAAAATTCTCTAGTGATGATTTTATCATTTTAGTGCTTTATTTTGATAATATGCTTATTGCTGGTCAAAATGTTTCTAGAATTTGCAGGTTGAAGCAAGAGTTGAGGAAGTCCTTTGCTATGAAAGATTTGGGACCAGCAAAGTAGATTCTTTGTGTTAAAATTTCAAGTGACAAAGAGGCTGGAAAGCTTTGGTTATCTCAAGAAGGTTTGCATCGAGAAAGTACTTCAAAGGTTCCGGATGGAGAAATCTCAAGTTATGAGCACTCCTCTTGTAGCACACTTCAAATTGATTGTTAAGTAGAGTCCTTGTACTGAAGAAGAAAAGCTTGACATGCAGAGAGTTTCTTATGCATTCGCAGTTGGCATCTTGACGTATGCAATGGTGGGCACGAGACGAGATATAGATCATGTAATTGGTTTAGTCAATCAATTTCTGTCTAATACTGGAAGAGAACATTGGAATGCAGTGAAATGGATTCTCAGACATCTTCGTGGCACTCTGATATGCGGCTTATTTTAGCATCAAGGAGACTATTCATATAGGTTATACAGTTTCAGACATGGATGGAGATGTTCATTGAAGGAAGTCTACTTTAAGCYACTTGATTACCTTTGTTAGGGGAGCCGTGACTTGATAATCCAGATTGCAAAAACATGTGTAGCGTTGTCCACTACTGAAGCTGAATTCATTGCAACAACCAAGGCTTGCATAGAATTACTATGCATGAAGAAATTCCTAAGGAAGCTTGGTCATTCTCAAGGGAAGTATGTATTACTTTGAGATAGTCAAAATGCTAAAATGCTATTCGTCTTGGAAAGAGTGCGACATTTCATTCTAGATCTAAACATATTGATGTTCGGTATCATTGGATACATGATATCTTGAATGAAAAGATGGTGACACTTGAGAAAATTCACACAAATGATAACGGTGCTAATATGTTGACTAAATCTTTGCTTAGATAGAAGTTTGAGGTATGTTGTTCAATTCCCGGGATGGCAAGTTCTTCCACATAGTCGGGGAGAGGAGWTTKKTKGGKTTTTTTGGCTTCCTCTTATGTGAAAAAAGGCCTAAGTTGGATGGATTTTTCGAAAAGCCCATTGTCCACTATATATGAGGGTCTTTTCAGCCTTGTGGTGAAAGAGAGTGATGAGTGTATGAGAAGATTCACAAGTGAGACAAAGAAGAGAAAAAGAAGAAGAAATTCTTCACTTTCTGGAAAACTGTGGCAGCTACGTTGAGACAGTTGACCAGAAGGTCATTTGTGGTCCGATTTGGTTGCACATTTAAGTGGTTGAACAAGACATCTCACACCCCCATTTTGGACGGTGGAGATCAGATTTTCAGTTATTGCGTTCGCAAGCAAAGGCTGTTTTTATGCATAAATTTAGCTTTTCTCATCTCTATTTGTGTTGATCTTTGTTGTAATTGTTCTCTTGAGGCTATATGTTGTTATAGCTGTGTTGAACCTTGGCTGTAATACCTAAAGGTCCCGTGGTTTTTCCTCTTCACATTCAAGAGATTTTCCACRTAAAAATCTTGTGTCTTTTCTTGATCATTTTTCACTTTGTTTCCCTTGCGATTTCCTTGAATATCTAAACTTTTAAAATATTCTATCAAGTGGAGGTTTAATTTTCTGAATGTTGTAATTGTTGCCTTTGTGTAACTCTTGTGTGGGTATAAACCTCAACACAATAGTCAATAAGTTGATGTGGCTTGTCAAAAAAAAAAAAAAAAAAAAAAGAATGCCAGCAACTAAAACATTCCATGCTTGTTATATGTGATTCTAAAGGATTCAGATAACAAGGATAACAAGGATTTAGAGACTTCAGAGCAGATCCTGGTCCCTGCAATCTTCCAAGCTCATTAGCTTGAATCCGCGCTTGTTGTTTCAGGCTAGCCATCACGGCTTTTAGGTCTGCAATATCGGCTTCGTAAGCCBGGAGGACTTCAACTAAATTTGTTATTCGGGTGTGGCATCCTCCAATTGTATCTTCACCAGGCGGATGCATCATTTACAAGGTTGCCATGCCATCACTCCTGTACTCAGGTCGGAATCAATATATATGGTTCTCCACCCTCTCGAGGCCATAAACCATCGCCAAATAGATTACATCATCGCCTCTTTCCTTGGGTAGCAGTGGCCAAAAATTCAATTAGGCAGACACATTTTATTTCGGTGATGACACATGGCACACTTGTTGCC
>MEJB01000071.1:929894-987190 GCA_001752375.1 Rhazya stricta
TCTTTTCTACATTTTATTATTAAAATCTAATTAATTTATAATTAAAATTGGCTAAAATTTTGATGTAAAAACATTAATAACTCATATATTTTTCTTTTTTATTTTTTCCAGTAATTTGGTCAGTAACCATGTGCTTTTGAATCAAATTTTAGCTACTTTCGGTTAAGACTTAATCAAGTACAAAAATAAAATTTGCAAAAATTGATCAATTAGTATAAAAGTGTAGGTTAGGAGAGAAAAATTGAATTCCTTGATTATCAAATAATTCTCAAATTTGACAATTAAGAAAAAAGGAAAAAAGAAAGGCAAAAAAGGGAACACAAATATCCATCAAGAGTCATCTATATTGAACAGCATATAAACCATTGCTCCTATCCAACCTTAAAAACCCCCAAGTTTTTGTCATTTACCAATGCTCAAGCTATACCTATATCTAAGTTTTGAGCTTTTTAGGCGTTGTTTGACTGAAATTTTGCAAGATTTATATTCCCCTCCTTCCTTGGATAGAAACACTTAAAGCCCTTTTCAGGTCACTTCTTTTGACCTTTGATTGAGAACTCAATATTTCAAGAACAAAAACCTTCGAACTTGATCTGATTTGATGGTTAAGATTTGATTAGCACACTCCTTTGATGCATCACGCAAACCCTAGACAAGACCTCCACAAAATTTAAGGTTTTTGGAAGTGACGCTTTTTTATTTTATTGACCATTCCTTATTCCCACCAAAAAAGAGGAAAAAAAATAAAGAAAGAAAATTGAGACGGTAATAAGTGGTGTGCTTGGTTGCAAGAGACAGACCAAAGGATAAGAAAGTGGTACAAGTATTAAGAGGTGAAACAAACTACAAAAGATAAATGAAGGTTAGCAGTTGGCTAGGCTGCGTCAAAAACCCATAAACGAACCATCTTTGCTGAATCCTTTCAAAAGTTTCTCGTCTGCCAAACCTAGAATGGAAATGCCATTACTTTCCCTTCTTTTCCTCAACTCCTCTTTATATCTTCTTTCGCTCATTRCATTCTGGAGGTGAGAGAAGAAGATAGAGCAGTGAGAGAAGACAAGAAGAACAAGAACATATACTTGCAGCTGGTGAGAGATGGGGAGAGGAAAGATTGAGATCAAGAGGATTGAGAACTTGAGCAACAGACAAGTTACATACTCAAAAAGAAGAAATGGGATCATGAAGAAGGCTAAGGAAATCACTGTTCTCTGTGATGCTAAAGTTTCCCTTATCATTTTTGGTACTTCCGGGAAGATGCACGAGTACATTAGCCCTTCTACAAAGTAGGTTATATATTGCAAAAAGTTGCATCTCCTTTTGACTTTGGGATCTAGGGTTCCATTTTCTTAGATCTTTTCATGTTCTTGTTGATTCTTGGGTTAGAATTTTTAAGATGGCTTCGTTTGGTTTCTTAAGTTTGATAGATATGTTGGATGCTTATCAAAAGGCCACTGGAAAGAAGCTGTGGGATGCTAAGCATGAGGTAGTTTGAAAATCTCTCTCTCTCTAGGAACATATGTATGGTACTATCTATTGGTTGTATTTTTCTCCGAAAGTTTCTGGTTAATTTGATGGGTTTCCACTGATAAGAAGACGTGTTTTTTTTTTTTGCTAAAAATATGTCTACTAACTATAAACATGAATTCTAGGACCAGATCTACAAATAGGGGTGCAGTATGTTAGCACTTTTTGATGACAAATAAAACCAAAAACCTGTATGAAATGTTACATCTAATAACAGATCTGGAAATAATATGCTACGCACTCTCTCTCTTCCCTTTCGTTGCAAAATTCACAAATCATAAGTACTTCTCGTTTAGTTTCTTAGCATACAAAAGATCAGGAATATTTGCTGGTTATCCAGCTTGAGTAGATCTATGATTGCCATATCTTTTCATCGGTTTCCTGTTTATTTTGGATGTTTTACCAAAGATCATAAGCATGTAACTGCGGTTCAACTGATAGATCTACGTTTATTTCCAGTTTTCTCAACTGATCTATATATTATTCTTTGGTCTTCAACAGAACCTAAGCAATGAAATTGATAGAATCAAGAAAGAGAATGACACCATGCAGATTGAGCTAAGGTAGTCTGCAATCTGCCCTTTCATTTTTTAGTTTAAGTTATGGTTTTTTTTCTCCTAATGAGCCGTTTCTTCTTTCTTCAAAGACTAATGTGAAAGTGCATTCAGGCACCTGAAAGGGGAAGACATCTCATCTTTGACCCACAAAGAGCTCATGGATTTAGAAGATGCACTGGAAAATGGGATTGCTAGCCTCCGTGACAGACAGGCATGTATTACCTGTAAAAAAGATCTCCAATTTCATGTAAATCTTTCTCACTTCTCAATTATGATAGCRTAAACATTTATAGTTCTGTTTTTTTTGCTATTCGCAGAGTGAGATTGTCAAGATTGCCAGGAAAAATGTACGTGCAAAAATAGTTAAAGCGTCTTCTCATCTTTCATTACACATCTCCTATAATTGATGTATCTTATCATCTTTTGTTAGAAATATATTGGTCTTTGGCTATTCGAAAAGCTTGATTAGTTCAAGTTTTAGCTGATATGGAATACGCTAGGTAAGCAGCTTGAGTTTTGCTTATGTTTGTAAATTGTCAGGGACAGATCTTGGAGGAGGAGAACAAGCAGCTTCAGTACTTTTGGGTAAGTCATTGATTCCTACAAGCATTTTCTTATACTTATAGAGCTGATGGTGTAATAAAGAGAAAAATATAAATATATATATAGACGATGCTTTGAAATTAAATAACAAGCAATCAATATATTTGATTCTTTTATTCAAATATGTGCAGGAAAGTTCTAAGCACAAAGGAAAGCCCTTTGAAGTTAAACCATATGATGTTGGGCATCAGTCTTYGTTGCCAATATCTGATAACCCTTTATATGTATGGAAAGAAGTTCTGTATAGAAAATGATCCACTTTGACAAATGCATTGTTTGAAATGGATCAGATATAAAGCATATAAAGCATTGAAATCTGGTGTCTTTTGAGAAAATTACCAGTTTTAGAGCTTCGAAAAGTGAATCTAGTCGCTGGAAATGTCCACAGCYATGGAAAACATGAAAGCTGCTGAATTTGGTTTTTTGCTGGGGTTGATTATATAGTATGYGGTATTTTCTTGAGAAATCAAGTGYGTTACATTACGAGAATTTTCTTTTGTTTTTCAGACTATAGCTATGACTATAAGATCCCAAGAAAACAACACACTTCTCACCTASTTAAAACTTCTTATGCATTAATCATCTGTGTCATTCTTTGATGTTTTGGCTTCCTGGCAGCATCAACAAGAGCTAGCAAGCATGAAGAATGCAGTTGAGGAGACTGAAGATGTCTATCACCAAAGGGTCAGAGACTACCAAACCCAGATGCCTTTCGCTTTCCGCGTGCAGCCAATGCAACCAAATCTGCACGAGAGGATTTAAAACTAGTAAAATTTCTAGCTTGCTAATCAGTGAAGTTATCATTCGCGAAATGACTGTAATAATGCAAAACTCGAGAGGTGCAGTGAGACTCAGTGAACTGCAGGCATGCCTGTGTGTCTAAGTTTCTTTGCTACTTGTTATAATATGAATTCCATGCGTTTTTATTGTACATTAGTTGTTTCTCCTCGCCATGAACTTTTTGCGTTTTGTTCAATTCTCGTGAATTTGTTGTGTTTAACATATAATTTTTCATGTTATCTTCATTTTTGGTTCTCTTAAAGTCTGGTCATCTTCATTTTTCATGTTATCAAAATCTTTACAATTAAAAGTTCCACTTTTACCTGCTATTTCTTGCTCCACAGGACAAAAGTAAATCTAGAAAATGGACGGAAACTTACACCATTCTATCATCATCATCACTTGCATTAGGGGACACRCACGGGCGTTCTGGGGCACGTGCTCTAGACAAAAAAGAAAAAAATTACTTAATATTTTTATTAATATTAAGAAGTTTGAATTRTTGAGAACAAGCGTTACCATAAAGTCCGTACTAATATGAATTTTTCAAAATAATATAATTATAGAGCATTATAGTATGAAGATGCATAGACAACAATAATAATGAGATTTTTTTTTTTTTCTTTGGTTAATGAACCTATGGACACATCATTAAATAAACCTATATATAGAGGTTTATTTAATAAATAAAAAATATGAAAAGATATACATTTTTCCAATATAAAGTTCCTTGTATGCACCAAAATAAGTGTCACCGTCGAAAAATAACCTCCACATTTCTCTATATCCAAAACCATTTCAACCATCTCAAATCATGATGAGTTCAACTTTAATGTTGAAAATCACACATCATTTTGTTCGAAATATTCTTCCATCTTTTTATGGGCAGGCAAGAAATCTTCTCAACTTATTGTTATTTTGAATAATTAAGGGAAAAAAAGAAGATTGCAGTCATTAATTAAACATGTTTCCGCTCCAATAGACATGAATTCATTAAAAATTTCTTCCTCTAAATACACTTGGAGTCTAGATTTCTGACAAACAAAATTTTTTTTTTCCTTATTACATCAACAGCGTTATCAAATAGACATTTTAAAATGTAAGAACATAGTTTTGTAGTAATCACGTATGAACAAAATATGTGAAGCCAAATTAATTCAAGGTGAGCAACTGGTCCAAATGTTTCTTCAAAATCTATTCCTTCTGCTTATGTGTAACCCTGTCTAACAAGTCTGGCCTTATTTCTCACAATTTGGCATGTTTCATCTGTTTTGTTCTTGAAGATCTAGTTTCTGCCAATAACGTTAGCATGGGGTGGTCTTGGAAAGGACTCAAAACCTCATTATGTATAAATTGTCTCAATTCCTCTTGCATTGCAACTATCCATAACTCATTTGATAGTGCCTCCTAAACTGTTCTATGTTCAACATATGAGATATAACATACATTAACAACTTTAGTTGTGCATATGAGTATGGAAATGGTTGTTGTGGAATTTTGGGAAAAATGTTAATATTACAGAATAAACTCTGTCGAAATTTTTGTAAAACCTCTTTTATATTTAAAGTTTCAAACTTTAATTTTCCCCAACTTTTTGCCAATTTATGTGAGTAAGTAAATTGTGACAATTCCGRGTTAGGACATTTTCTAATCTGGGAGTGTTACAAAATCTCCCTTCATTTGGCAATGATCAGCCCTCCATCTATTTGAAGATTTCTCCTTACATAGTGATGTCCNTCTTCCTTTAAATTCTTTCCTCTGCTAGCTAAACATCACCCCTTAAATCGATCCCACTTCCTTCTCTTTGACTTTTCCTCCTGGCCAAACAGCAAGAACAAGTTGTGTTTCYTTTTCTCCAAAACAGAAAATCTTCACTCAACCTTACTATATATTCAGCTCAATCCTCCTTTTTTTCCTAGCTCACCCTCATCCCTCCTCATTACTTCAATYTGCACAAGCTAAACTAGAGAAGAACTCACTCCTTCACCAAACTAGAAAATAAACAGGTTAACAAGAAGAAGTTGAAGAACATTTCTGCTGATCGGAAGCTTGTTGTTTCCTTCAACTCTCTTTGTGCATTTGCTTTTGCTATCTTCCTATCAACACGGTAAGTACTAAAACAAACCTCATTATTGGATGTGTGTCATTAGGCACCCAGGTCTGATCATGGACAACCATACCCTTGGTCAGGAGGTTTAACCCTAGGCCAGGTGATCCTTTGTACCCAAGCTAGCAGGTATCTATACTTGTTATGAAGCGATAAGGTTGATATCGTGCATGTATATACGAAGTGATAATGCCGGTATTATTAGACCCCATATAGTTAAAGCATGTGAATTAAGTTACTATTACTAGAAATTGACAAGTTTTGAAAGTAGTATTCTYGTACAAACTTGACGTAGTTTACATTTCTRAATATTTTATAAAGTGATCATTTTWTTAAAACATATCTTTTATTCAAACTATTTTGTCAATTAYTCACTTGGAAAAACGTGCTCTTGATATTAAAACTCACTTTGCACCCACACGGGACTCACTGCGCTTTATTTATAAGTTTTCTCATGTTTTAGTGATAGGTATATAATTATCAGCTGCTTGAGGAGTTGAAAGTCTCAAACATTTGAATTTTTTATCTGGACTCATATCTRTGTTTTCCCCTTATGTAAGTTTTGAGATATTTTGATTGTAAATATCATATTATTTGATGAGTCTAGATGTCTGTGTTTGATGATTGACATGCTTGTACCGTGACTGTTGAGAGGCAGACGACGACTCGTTCGGCCTTAATGAAACCCTAGGGGACAATGAGGTCAAAACAGTAGGTTCAATACACATTTGTCCAGTGTATTCATRACTCAAGATTTTCTAAGGCCATGACCTTGATTTTTGGCTTGATTTGATCCTAAGAAATAATTCTAAAACATAGTATAATTAAATTTAGAATTCACAATCYGAAATATAGCATATAAAAATGTTTCCAGAATTTTCAGCACAGGTATCAACTTCTTATCTTATTCCAACCATCACCAGACTATTCAAGCCATCACGACTCTTGAAATTGTGAACAGAAAGCATGCTCATAATTAACTTAACTTGC
The DNA here is from genome assembly GCA_001752375.1 of Rhazya stricta. Taxonomy (NCBI): domain Eukaryota; kingdom Viridiplantae; phylum Streptophyta; class Magnoliopsida; order Gentianales; family Apocynaceae; genus Rhazya; species Rhazya stricta. The sequence goes on from MEJB01000071.1 coordinate 936,456, forward strand.
ATATGACTCAATCAAGTAATTTTATTCCAGAGTGAATACTAAGCATAAATCAACATATGTTACATTCATTCTGTTATCATACCTCACAGTTTCTATCTACTTCATGCATATATCATTCAAGTATTTTCATAATTATAGTCATAATCATAGAATACACATATTATCCTTATAAATCTGTAAAATCATAACATCAACCATTTATTCATCATCAAAACATTTTAGCATGCTTGTCGTTATCATAACATTCTTTATTGTTTTATTATCATGCAATTCTAGTATTATTCTTATAAAAGTTAGTTTGCATTTCAATATCAATTGGATAAGACGAAGAGAGCAAGATAAACACAACAAAGTTGAATATAAGCTTCAAAGAAGTAGCAACAAGTTTCGGCTAAGCAGAAAGTCTTCAAACTTCTTTTTGTTATCTCTAAATCACCTATTTCGTAACTCGATAATGAATTGAGTTTTCATTGGTTTGGTCCGAGCACTGTAAAGCACCAAGGAGAGGAGGGGTGAGCTAGGTAAATGGAAGATTGAGTGAAGAGTTTGCTGCCTAAGAGAGAAGAAACAAATTTGATTGCACCTCTCTTCAAGTGGTTGTTCAGCCAAGAAGAAAACTGAGAGGCAATTGTTTTCTTGACGACTTTGAGAGGAGTGGAAGTCCTGTGGAAATGAAGCTAGCAGATGCCGAAAGTTATAAAAAGGAAGAAGAGTGGACATTACAAAGTTAGCATGTGAAGTGAGCTCCAAACTTGAGATAAATGGAAGGCAAGACAATGCCAAATAGAGGGGAGTTGATTTCTCAGTGACAGCAGCTTTAGAATTTAGCTTGAATTTGAATTTTGAGGTGGCAAAATTTATTGACAACTTGGAATGCTACGGGAGAGAGAGAGAGACATTCGATTTTCAAAGAAACCAGAAGTGACTAATTTGGAAATGTCTTCTAGCCGAATGCAAGACTCGAAAAATAAGACTCGGTTTTCCAAAGAAATTAGAAAATAATCATGCATGATTTTAAATTTAATTTGATCTTGTTATGGCCGAATGGAATATGTATAAAAATTAGTTTTTTTTCTTTAATTGATTTTATATATAGGTTTGATATTTAAATGGACTAAGATAAATAATATAAATATATATAAACTAAGAGTGCATAGGATAGATGATTAACTAGAAMATATATAAAAGTAAATAAAACAATGAATCATACTAGAATAGAACAAATATGCAACTAGGAATTTTAGAAAACTTTATTTTGAAAAAAAAATAATAGATAGGAAAGTTTATTTCTATTCATTAGAGCATRGGAGAAGGTAATCTAATCTTTTAAAAAAAAGAAAAAATCATTTATTCAATTCGAGATAATCAAAAGATCACTCCCAATTAAAAGAAAAAAAAAAACTTGCATCATTTAATTCCAAAAATTCAAGTCTTTTCTTTAGTTATCTATTTCCTACTTCCAATAGAAATGTGGTTAATCAAGGCATCAATTAGTTACTCATTGCATTTGATTATTTCAAAAATTAGGAGAATTCTACATATGGTGTATCTTTAATCTAGGTGGGTTCCTATTCTGTCTAAGTATTAAGTTTTAGGGTCTTACAATTGGGCTATTCATCCTATATATTTTTCCTTTAAAAAGAAAAGAATTTATCTTTCTTCTTTTTTAACTATAAAAAACTCTACATTTTTTATTGAAATCTTAAAAAAAAAAAAAAAGGACCTTTAAAGAAGTCAGAATATAAAGAATGATAAAACTGATCTTTAGATAATCAGATATGGAGCTTAATAAGTTTACTCATTTAAGGAGCGAGAGAATTGGAAAGTCAAAAATTAAAGTCATTTGATATTTTTGTGAATGGGATGTGAAAAATTATCAGCAAGATCCTAATATTAAAATTCATCCTAACTTTATTTAAACAAAAATCAAAGAGTAAAAGGTCCTCTGCCGCCACTCACTCAGTTGTGGCTCCACCACGGGATAAGTGGATTTGAAGCAKGTAAAATTTGCAGCAAACAAAAACAAGTTTGAAATAGCAGTGGATCGGTTGATTACGATGTTGAATTGTAAAAGCAATGCATAACACGAATGTTTAGGTGAGTCTTGTAATCCCAAAACCTAAGGCAACTAAGGAAATCAAAGCTTTCCTCATGGGAGATGAGGCAATAGAGCCAAAGACAGAAGATTTGTTACTGCAATTTGAACAAAGCATTTAAAGGGAGAGAAATACTCCAGACAGTGAATTACTTTCTCTTGAGGCTCAAACTAACACCAACCRAAATTTATCCCAAATCCCAAATTGCATCCAAAGGGTGGAGGTCTTTCTGAACTGTGTTAAAAGAAGATGAGGTTTCTTTTGCGATGGGATGATACCATACCAAACTAGATTTCTTTCTGGGGGGATCAAAAATCCATTGGGCAGCCACGGCCGGCTGCCTTTGCATGGCAGCAAGGTGGCCAACCATGAGCTTTCATTGGCCAAATTTGGATAGAGTTTTTAACAAAAATTAGGGAAAATTTGAGTGGGAGTTTGAAATTTCAGCTCCCCCCTGCCATTACCTAATTAGACTAGTTAAGACCCCAAATGAAAACGCATATGCWTYACACAACCATATACTTAAAAAATAAATCGATTAGTCTATWAATGAGTTGGTGATAACTTATGATGCTAAAATATATTTTTTGAAAAAAGATAATTATATATTAAATTGAATGGAGTATTAATTTTTYGAAAAAATGGCCACCGTTTCTCAGACCTTTGCACGTGCTAAATCCCATATATTATTCACAATAATTTTATTATGAAATGTGAAAAACAGATTAGAGGGAAGTGATAAATTTTTAATTTGAATATGATAGCTTAAAATACTTAAGTATTAATAATTTAAATTTAATTAATAGACATGAAATGAGAAAATAAAAAACTTTGAAATGAATTCTTTTTTTAAAAAAAAGAAAAAGAATGATTCTTTAGTGAATGATAGGAGTTATAATTTTTGTAGATAATTATGATTGATTTTAGATTAAAATTAATTTTAGAAATTTGAAATGRAGCCTTAGGGAGAACAAAGGGAAGGGTGGATTTAATTTAAAATATTTAAAATACTCCTCAAAATAACTGAACCCTAGGATTGGGGTTTAGAAGGCAGGCAAGCAGTGACCTTACCATGCATAATAGGGGTTAATAGGGGTAAAGTATATTTTTTGATCTTCAAAATTATAAAAATTTTGAGTTTTTCCCCTCAAGTTTAAAATACTAATTTGGCACTCTTAGCGTTTTAAAATTTGTCAATGTTTACCGTTTGGTTAAAGAATTTCGTTAAAATAGTAAGAGTAACTCTTTTGTGGGGACATTTTAATCAATTAATAAATTTATTTTAATTATTATTTTATGAGGCAAATTTTCTTTTTTCCTTTTCTTTTTATTTCTTCGTCCTTCCCCCAACTCCCACGCTGCTGTTGTGTTCACCTCCTCCTCCTTCCTCTGATCTACTCTCCCATCTAACACCATCACCACCGCTCTCCTTTTCCTCTGATCTAATTTCTCATCTAAGAGCACCACGGTGCCTCTCCTTCTCCTTCTCCTTCCCCATCTAACACCAATTCCCTGCTCTGACCTGCAGTTCACCTTATGACCTCATGATGATATCTCTATTCCTYCTTTAACTTTTTGGGTGGTTGCAATAACAAAAGGAGCTTAGGTGGGTTGGAAAGACATGACGGCAGCATTGACCTTGAGATGTTTGATTTCAGATGCAATAGTGGWAGAGGCCTTGGTATTAGGGACAACAACRAACACGGAAGAGAGTAAGAGAAAGAGGAGAAGGAAGAGAATGAGGATGGCATAACAGCTGTGACAACGATATGGGTTAATGGGATAAGGAGGAAGGAGACGATTTAGGCTTGGGTTAGAGTTCTTTTAGTAATTGATTAGAAATGTCCTTCCCTTGTTAGGGAATAACGAAATGTCCCGCTTTGATTAATTTTTGAAACGTTAAGGATATTGATTTARTATTTTTAAYTTGAGGGTGAAAATAAAAAATTTCGACAATCTTGAGCGTCAAACGATATATTTTACCTTACATAATAGTACAGATAKATTTTTTATAGCTAAATTTTGATAAATTGTTCATTCCTAAAAATGGTATTGAGTAAGGCTCATTTTGAAGATATCCACAATGAATTATAGGCTAAAGTTTGATATGTAATTGAATTTTTGACCTTYCGTAATCAATGTAGGAAAACTTTGAATATTGTCATTTTTATTATTGTCTTTTATTGACTTATTCCTTTAAATTTGTAAATTCTTTCAAGAATTCATACTTATTTCAATTAATCGAATATTGTGACTAACTATATAAATACAATTTATCATCCATGTATATGTATTATTTCTATTAGTATATAAATGTATTCACTGATTATTAATAAAAGAATATTTCCATGTGCACTCTATTTTGAAGAAAATATGTCTAGAAGTTAACATGATATTTTTTTTATTTATATTTTGCAAAACATAGAAAGAGAGAAGATGAGATAATRTGGTTAACTTGGTCTGATGAATATTAAAAATTATTAAACTAACGCTTCACTTATCAATGTTAAATCAAGATTTTATTAAAATTTAAAATATATTAAATGATTCAATTTTAGGTAGCCCTTGTATAAATTATTATGAGATAGTGTACGTTACATATTTTTTATCACATGTTTTTGATTATTTTATAAAATGTGTCAAATAAATATTTTAATATATATAATAATATTCATTTAATATAAATGGTTCTCGTAATAATATAATATAATGTCAAAAAATTACATGTGAATTAGAAGTTCAAATACAATATCATTTGGACTAATTATAATTTTGGTTTTCAATTTATTACGCTTATTTTTTCTTAGTATCATGTTATGCTTACTTTTGTGAATGTTTAAATTCAGAGCATTTTCCTAACATTTTAGTCAAGTTGGCAAAATAGTCAGGAAATTAAATACAAAGAAAATAGTTTGGAGAAAAATCGAAAAAYATATATTGTCATTAGACCAATACAATATAATCATATTTGCTATAAATTTTAATTTMTTGTATTATTATATTATTGTGTTATTCGGGATTCAATGCATRTCTCTTTAGACTCGATAATTATTTTTTGAATTATGTTATCTTTTTACTAATTTCAAGTTATCTTAAAATTCTAATATGACAATTTGTGCATAAGTGATGACTATACGATTACTGTCTATTAATTGTATATTATTTTTCATGTAAAATATTTTTATTTTTATTTTACATAATTCATTTGGTTATGATGAGATTATATATGCAGACTTATAAGAAAGTATTATTATAAATTCTCTTATCATTCTTATGTCACCTTCTGTATTCGGAGTAATTTGATTTAAAACCTTATAATTCAAATTGAATCCAATAATACAAAAAATAACATTCAGATCAATAAATCTCATGGATTATATTCTCCTCTTTTATTTTTAAAATTTTATTACTTTTATATTGTATGACTTTTTATTTTCTAAATAATGTTATTATTAAAAATATTTGAATAATGAAGGAATAAATCATACAAAAATGATTCTTATGAATTGTGACATTTTAATATAGTATAGAAAACTTTTGATATAGTTGCATAATCATTTCTATTGAGATAACACAATTAATAAGTACAAATTTAATTTAATTTACTAAATGCATGTTTCCAAAAACAAAAAAAAAAAAAAAAGTTACTAAATACACGATCCTTATACTCGACGAGAATGGTACCTCAACTTTGCCTCCTCATATAGAGTTGCCAAAATGTAGCCTTTCAATAAATAGCACATTGATAGTAGAATTTAAAGTCAAATATATTCCATAATAAGGTAATAGTTTAATTGATTCAAAATGTGTGATTTTCATGAAATTATTTATAAAAATATTATTATCGAATTAAAAATACGTGATATATACTGAATTTAATTCTATTAAAAGAAAAGTAAATACGTAAGTCWAATCCACTCTGGCCTACAAAATATGTCCAAGTCACCCCTAGTAGCTAGTTATCCACCCATGTAGTCTAAACCCCAAATATCACTATAATTTACATAATCAGAATGGATATTACCKATATAAATTACGAAATTCTATAAGTGACAATTTGCATTATTGGTCCTCAAACTCTTTACAGAATAATATTTTAGTTCTCAAGCTTTTATTGACATATATTCATCCATAAACATTTTGATAGTTTTAAAATGGTCTTATAGATCATTTTAATGATATTGTTCAGGATAAGAGCGTCCTCATAATCAATTCTCTCCATTTTTATCACATTTAGATTTTTGATTTTTGAAGGAATGACTATAGAGATGATTTTAGGCCTTATTTGATAATTCAATTTAATATTTTAAAAAGAATGAATTAAGTTCATTTRATAATCTAATTKTAGAATTAAGACTGCATTCTATAAAATTAAAGTCTGAATTCTGAAATCTGAAGTCTAAAGTCTGAAAAAATAACTAAATACATAAAGATTGAAAATTATACTTTTAATTCAGTTTGTATATCTGATTATGATTACTGAGCATGGTAACCTTAACTATGACGTCTTAACATATTGTCAAAATATCATTATTTAAAATTAATTGAAAGAATTAAGAACCACTTAATGTATTAAGATATTTTAAAATTATATTATCAATAAGTTCTTAATTTATTTAGTTTTAAGTGTCGATAACTTATTATAAAATTATATTATTAATAAATTCTTAATTTATTTAGTTTTAAATATTAAATTAAGTTATCAAATAGGGCCTTAAACTTTGAACTTCAATTTCATTAAAGAAGACTTTAGCCTTTAAAATTGCATAAAAAGTGACACTAGAGATTATAAGAAAAAGTTCACATAGTAAAATAGATGAAAATAATATTTTATAGAAAGTTTAAGGACAAAATGCAAATTAGCTCGAAAACAAACAGTATTATTATTGAGATAATAGCTAGGAATGGAGTATCTGACGTGTAATTTAGAAATATTGTAATTCATATGCTTAAAAAATAAAGATGCCAAAAGTGATAATGCAATGAATTTTGATATAATAAATGTTAATTAAAAATAAATAAAAGACGATCGCTTAATAGTYGAATAGTTTAATTATTAAATAAATAATTTGCTTATTTATCTTTTATACTTGAGAGATCAAACATTTGTTTTTCTCGTTTTGAATATTATGTGATTCTAAACTAATTCATTAATAATCGTATTGAGTCAATACGATTATTTGAAAGAAAAGAAAAGAAGAAAGGAAAAGACAAAGAGAACTAAGAAGCCATTGACTCTCAAATTCCCCAAAGTACCCCCGAATTGCCACGGGTAACCACCAATCCCCTCAGTTAACATGTCCGAATTTTTATTTCTTGATATTTGTTTCCCAAAAAAGAAGAAAATATCAAGACAAAATTGTAAAATTTTGAGCCTATTGTGTGTGTGTGCGCGTTTGTGAAGAATCCAATCCCAAGTAGCGGTCGGAGGCCCCTTTCTAATAACCCTTATAAACCGTATGCTGACAGCGCTAAGCTATTCTTTCTATTCTTCCTCTCTGTCTCACCAACCCAATCTTCCAGATATACGAATATATATTTGTTGTGTATGTATATTCCTATATATAATATATGAAATTAATTAAATAATCGTCGGCTGATTTTCAACGGGTTTTGTTTCTTCTTCTTCTCCGGGTATGATCTCTTTTGTGAATGCAGGATTTTTTTGTCATCTATTTTTGGAGAATGTGCTAGCGTATGTAGATAAGGGTGAATGAAATTTGCAGCATTGGCGTTCGTGCTCTGAATTTTAGGGTTTTATTCTGCTCCGAGGTTAGGGTTTTGGGTCTTCTTCTTCCTGCCTCTACTGCTTAATTTGATTCAGTTTTTGTTTATGTGTCTTTATATGTTTGCGAATTTGTATGTTCAGTTTGTTTCTGCGTGTTCGTGCGTAATTATCTGCATTGCTACGGAATCGTCATAGCCAGTTTTATTTTGTCTTTTTGCGACTTGCGTTGACACATAGGTAAGAGAGACGTGGGAGGGGGTGGGGGGATATGGTGTAGAAGGTTTGGGGAGACGGGGAAGAGGATATATATGCTCGTTGAAATATTTCTGATGCTTTTTCATACACTGCAATTCAACTTCTTTATAACTTCCAGGCAAATTCRGTGGGTTGAATTAGAGAGATTTTTGCTTTTTCTTTTTCAGAGTTTTCAAATGTTTGGTCACAATTAGAGTTTTTGTGTTTTTTGGGTCTCGCCCAAGGTTTCATTATTGTAATTTTAGGGGTGGTTTGTTCCTCGAAAACTTCAACATAAGCATTTTAAACTAGTGGGCTAGGTCTTTCTTATGCTGTTAACACTGTTACTAGAGCAGTTCAATTTGGTCGTTCTGCCTGAGTGAGATGGGCTAGTAATGGGTTGCAACAAGGTCATTGGTTCTTCGACCTATTGGTTTTAACCCTCCAGTTTTGGTCTGGCATTGGAGTTCCCCATAGTCTTTATGTATATAAGATTTTTTGAGTAGGGCACTACACGCTGCTAGTCTTAAATGTTTTGGGTGATTGGATTTGACGTAAATTGTTACATTACTTATATGCACATGCACATTCGTTCATTGATAATGTATTCAGCAAATCACTTCTTGGGTGAGTCGTACCCATTAGGTTGTTTTAAACCATATGTATATACATATGCATATAAACACTACATATTTTTTTAAAGTATTGGTCTGATGAATGCTCTTTAGATGTTWTAATATGACCGCAAGTTCTTTTGTGTGTTTATGATTTTCTTTTCCCACCAAGATGTTTCTTTCAATGAGATTTATGTTATTTCTTTTTCGGCGTTTGCAGAAATTTCCCCCTTGAAGTTGGAATAGCATTATTTTATGGCTCCTAGTGCCCGTATCAGTAGAGACTTGTATCGGTGTTGAGGCCTTCTGTTCTCTGTTGAATAGAGACTGGTCTGAATCAGTATGATTGCTCAGATAGCCATTGGAGACAATGTACTCGATTTTGCTGAAGGAACCTTTGCAGTTGATGCAAGTTATGCTGCTGGAAAATCATCTGACTCTCAGCAACCATCTGAGACCTTTTGCCCAAGTAAGAATGATCCGTTGACACCAGATGATGCTCAAGATCTTTCTGGCGCTGATGCTGTTGTTGCTGCTTTTGAGTCTTTTTGCATAGAGGAATTGTCTATGGCAAAGGATGAGGAAGCAAAAGATATCATTAAAGTTGATGATATTGTAAAGTCACCTTCATCATGTGATGACCAGATAAAATACACCTTGAAAGTCAATAATTCTGTAGGATCATTTATCCTGAAGGAAGAAAACACTTTGATAAAAGTTGATGGTGCTTCTGAAACAAAAGGTTCCGATATGACGTCTTCATCTCCTTGCAGGCAGAGTAGCTTGGAGGATAATTTAAATCAGGCTACTCAGAATAGAAGACCGGTAAGAAACTGTAGGAGAAAAGGCAACAAGAAAGTTTTGTTAGATTTGAGCTCTCTGCAGATTATAAGAAGAAGAAGAAGTTCATTGTGTAAGCGAGCTCGTTCAACAGTATGGGGACTGCTGAATACTGCATCACTTCCAGAACCCAATGGGGGACTTGCTGTAGTTGCAGATGATACTAAAAGATCAAGCAGATCAAGAGGTGTTCAGGGAAACTGGAAGCGGGAAAAGAACATGAAAGGTCAAAGTTCTGAAAAGTTGAAGCAAAAAAGACAGAACCCAACTGGTCTTATTTCTCTGAAGGTCAAATTCAGCAAACAAACAGCTAGCACAATGAATAATGTACCTGTAATTGATGGAAATAAGGAAGAGAAAGAATGTGGTCCCAAAGATCCTTTCTGTGAACTGCCCAAGGATGCTAAACATTTATTGAAGGAAGAAGTGCCTGACAGTGTGAAGTTCCGGTATGGAGATAGAAATTCAGAAAAAGCATCAGGACTGCATCTTTCATTCAAGGATACTAGTGGAAACCTATACAGAAACACTGCTGATGATATCTGTGACTCCCCTTTCTCTGAGGAGGTTGATAAAGTGGGAACAACTGATAACGGGGTCTTGGATTCAGGTACTTCACCTGATTCAGAAGTCATTAATATACATCCAGATTCTCAAATTAGCAGAAAAGATTCGGAAGAGCTGCATCATGTTTTGATTCCATCCGATGGATTCCCTGTCTCGGGAAATGTCTGTGGTTTGAGTCCGCAATGGCAGGGCGGTGAGCAAGAAAGTAGGAAAGATGAGCTCCATGAGAGAGGTGACTGTTGTTCTAGAGGTGAACTCCCAAGTCCAGAAAGCTTGAATAAAGTCCAAGAATTTGCAAAACTTGGACAAGGAGAGAACATGGGTGATGGCTCTTTTTCTAGTGATGCTTCTACTTCAACTTCTGCTGGAAATGCACCTGTTCATTTATCTAATATGGAGGTCTTTTATGGGGAGCCTCTGCCTTCTTCTGCAGGGGTTGAATTTGGAAACTGCTGTGGCACATCAAACATTGAAAGTGGAACTGAAGCCAAATTCTCTCCTACACTTGACGAACGGCRTGAGTCCACAGGGTCACTTTTAGCTCAGAGATTTCTTCCTTGTTCTAAGGAGCAGAAACTTAACAAAAACTCAAGAGCAAGGAAAGTGTCCAAAAGCAAGTCAGAAAACCTTAATTTGTCAAGCAGGAGTGAGAAAGCTCCTAAAAAGAAGGGAAATGACAAGTCAACTTGGAAGAATAAAAAGAAAGAGACGGCAGTAAGTGAACAGATTCTCCATGGAGTGGATGACCTCCCGGAAACAGGTGTAAATGCATTACATTGATTTTGCATGTGAATACTAAAAATTGTCATGTCCCAATATTCTTTTCTGTTGCTATCTATAACTTATTGGATGGCATGCTTATTGTCTGGGTACTTCTTCCACATTGTCTAATTATTGGATTTGATCATGAATTTCGAGAATCATGGATTCATGAATTTACCTTTCAAAAAAAAAAAAAAAATTGCAGGAAATCATACATTATTTGGCATTGGAGAAGCTGGAGGAACTGTCAAGAAAGCCATAAATTTGAAGGGAGACATATTCATGAATGGTATGGTGGCTGGTCAGGTGGCAGAGGAATGCACACGACCCAGGAATGCTTGGGTGAGTTGTGATGATTGTCACAAGTGGCGGCGTATACCAGCAGCGCTGGCTGATAAAATTGAAGATACAAACTGCAGATGGTAAGCAATCATGCTTCCACATTGTAATTACGTATATGCTGTAAGCATGAGTGTAATAAATGCTTCTTGCTTATCTGGGTTAGCGGCTTAAGTTGGTAAAATGCAGAGTCATTATGCGATCAAAAGAACCTGTCACCGTTGATGGCTTAGATAATCGAAGTGTATTTGATAGTTTGTCGTGTATAAGTGTTGGTGGTGTGAGGATAGGAACATGATATATTGCCTGGCTGTGAGCATTTGTGACCCAATTTGTGAACCAAAGTATTACTTTGTCCTATAAGGTAATCATTAGCCTGATTCAGTATATCTACATTCAGTGCTTAATTTAGGCTTCCATGTTCTCAGTAGTTGCCTCAGGATGGACTGGGTATATTGTTCCACATAATCCAAGTTATGTGTTAAGCTTGGTATATTGACAATACTAAATAATAAATGATTTTTTGTACCTTTGGAAGTTTAATTATTATTATTTGTGATCGTTATGAGTACAGAACACTCTGCTTTATTTAGAACCAGGAGTGTGTAATCTTTCTGAGATTTGAAGTGGTAATGCCTTATTCCTTCTTCTTTGATTTTTCTCAAAGGGTTTGCAAGGATAACAACGATAGAGAATTTGCAAAATGCTCAATTCCACAAGAGAAGTCCAATGCTGAAATTAATGCTGAGTTGGAAATATCAGATGCATCTTGTGAGGAAGATGTGGGTGATGTGAGCTTGACTTCTAGTAAACCGAGGCGGAATCAGTCAAAAGGTAGTTGACTATACTAGTGTTGGGGTTGTATCTCTTTTCTCTGCTTATCTATTTGAGGTTTATAGAGGATATGCTTGACTACTTTTGCTCTGGAGTTGTAACTCAGTAGCTATGTCTTGCAGTTAGTGAACAGTCACCTTGGACACTTATAAAGTCAAATATGTTTCTTCATCGCCGCCGCAAAACTCAATCAATTGATGAGGTAGGGGATTGACTATGTCTATGTATTTTAATGTGCATATGTATCCTTTCTGATTTATGCATTTAGGTGATTATCTGTTTCTGATTTTGGTTGAACTGAAGTGCATCAAATTTCCTTGCAATATTACAATTTTGGTTGGTTCCTGTTCTAATGCCTTGCTCTTTTCCTTTTTCTGCTTTATTACGACTAGATAATGGTATGTGGTTGCAAACAACCTTTGGATGGTAGAATGGGATGTGGAGCTAAATGCCTGAATCGGATGCTTAACATAGAATGCATTCCAGGAACTTGTCCCTGTGGTGCATCTTGTTCAAATCAACAGGTTCTCATATTTAATCTTAGATCAGTACTTGTTTCCATATTTTATTTGGCTCCTTAACTAGACGTTATTTCAACACTAAAATTTTTGCCTGCAGTTCCAGAAGCGCAAGTATGCTAAGTTGGAGTCATTTAAATGTGGGAAGAAGGGATATGGCCTACAGTTGCTTGAAGATGTTTCTGAAGGGCAGTTTCTTATTGAATATGTGGGAGAGGTAATTGTTCCCTTGCTCTCTTGCATACAGTTAGACAATGACAGCAGAAAGTGGACATGGTGGGGATATTTGAGTTTCTTTTCTGCTTCCCCCCCCCCCCCCCCCCCTTGGCGTTCTGCTTCTTTCCTCATAATTCAAGTTGTAAAAAGTTGCTGATTTTATAAGTGAAGGCACTATACAGTTAGTTAAAATAAGTTAATAGTTTTCTTTTGCTCCTACTGGAAGGTTGCGGTGACAGTAGAGGAGTAATATAAGTTTCCTGGATGAGTTTATCTAATTTATTGTCAGCTTAAGTTAATTACTGTAACTAGCAATGTCCTGAATTTCCCCATAGCTGGCAGCTGAATTTTGTTATAACATTTTTATATCTTTTGAATGCTAGTGTACAAAAGGTCAGTTACATTACCATTCTTTTGTCAAACGGATAAGAACGTGTAAATCATCATGCACACTTTATGACATGCATCCTTCGTGTGAACTCAATTGAAGAGTGCCTAATACCATATTATTTATGGTTCTTAAAGGTGCTGGATATGCAAGCTTATGAGGCGCGACAGAGAGATTATGCTGCCCAGGGTCATAAGCATTTTTACTTCATGACACTGAATGGAAGTGAGGTTTGTAGATCTCGTTTTAATTGATGATATTATATGCAAAGACTAGTTGGAGGTTATGGCAAAACTTTCTGAAGCTCTTGAGGCTGTTTTTTCATATGTACTCTAAACTTTTTTGTTTGTAGCGAAATGTTTTAATCGTGGCACCTGGTCCTATAAATGGGTGTGCAAAAAGATGGAATGTGATTCAAATTTGTTTATTTTACTTCTGGATTAAAAATTTTAATGATGCAAATCGGAACTGTCTCAGTTTAACCTTTTTTCTTCCAGTTTTATCATAAGTGTCAATTGGCAAATTAGATATTATAATATGTTCTTTCCCAGAAGAGACACATCAGTTTTCCTGCAGGTGTGTGCACATTTTATTAGTCTGGCTTAATGTGAATAACTGAGAATAGTTTTTATTTAGTTTAACCATTATTGATCGTCAAGCTCCCACTGTTTGTACTTTGTACATTTTGCGTGGCTTCTTATAGAATCGTGAAGGGATCTCCATTTCTACTTGGATCATCTTAGAAATTATAGTCCATTAGTTTTCATTTATAATGCAATTTTGTGGCTTTCTTTTCAGGTAATTGATGCATGCGCTAAAGGAAATTTGGGTCGTTTCATAAATCATAGTTGTGATCCTAATTGCCGTACAGAAAAGGTAATCTTATTAGATTCAGCCTCGATTTAGATTAAAATTCTATATCTCCATTCTTCTGAGTCGAACTTGTAATTAAAATAATGCATTCCATTAACATTTCCTCTTTCTGTGTACTTGGCCTTTTTATCTATTTGAATGGTTCTTTCACTTCTTGGTACTCAGCTCTTCTATCTATAATCCATTTTCATGTAAGACATTTCTATTTGCAAAGTTTCAGAATGAATAATTTCAGAGTCTTGGCTTTCACATTTCTAAGAAATGCTTTTGTATTGTCTTGGTGGTTCTCACAAAAGGAAGCATTAATCAGTTTTCCTCTTGAAGATCAATTACCAGGTTCTTGATGTCATATAAAGAGTCAATTTTATATATCTGCAGAACAATCTTGTAGATAAATTTTCTTAGTTCCCCAAGTTTGTAAAACATTTTTGCTGACTGAATTAATCAATTTCATTAATTGTATCATCTTGTTGCTTGACAATATGAAATGATATTAAAGTTAGAATATGATGAATATTGGAACTAGAGATCTCATCTTCATATAGGTGACCATGGGCAAAAGTTGTTCATTGATTTGGCATAATCTAATAGCTGTAGCTAGTTGGAGGATTTGGATTTGTGGGAGTAAAGTTTGTTACTATACAATGGTTTAGATGATAGATTTGTCGTGATATTTCAAGTGAATACATCAGAAGTAGGAAGTCTGCCTTTTTGGAGAGAGGAGTACTAAATTATATATTCTACACATGATCCATCAGCTGTAATGTACTACTTGATCTGAAATAGTAAGATTTGTCTGGAAATTTTCCTTAGGATATGTTTTATCCCCCTTTCTCCATCGCATTGAGTAGGTTGTTTTGGAGCACAATGTTTAAGAGTAACAAATTGTTATAGCTCTGGGTTCTTATATTTTCATAAATATTCATGATTTTTGATATGTTCAGTGATCTGTCTGACTAGTTGTTTTACTTATTACTTGTGCGTGTAAATTGATGTTATTTTTCCATATATGTTCACATTTTGAGTAAGTACAAGGCAAAGTATTGAACAAAGAAGGCAAGATGTAAATGCTTGTAAGTCAAGTAGAGGGAGTTTACAGGTTGGTCATCATTGTGGACTAGCTTCAATGGGAATAAGAAAGTGTTATGTCAGTGGCATTTAAAATATTTGGAACTTTTATATTTAGTATTCAAATGTACGTTTTCAGCATTAGAGTATTTGTCTTTTGTTCTGCATATTTCCAGTTAATATTATCGATGATCAGCTTCGCTTCATGTCATTTTTATGCTTTGCAGTAGGAAATACTTCCCGACATCTTTGTTAGATGAGTAAACTCTTTGGATATTGAAGATTCCAGTTCATTTCCAAAACTGAACAAAATAAGGGATTACTGATGTTATCGTAGTTGATGGGTATTATCACATGGTTGTGTTTTTGCACAATGCAGAAACTCTGCAAGCAAATCACAGGCAGTACCCTGTTCTGCTTTTGAATCACTTTTGATTATGTTATATGTGGCCATGTTCTTATAGATTGTATCAATTTTTTCTTGGAAGCTTTTCTGCTTTGTATACAGTTTATAGTGTGCTCATATAGCAATAATGTGTACAGCTTTCCAACCTTAAGTGCATCTATGAATATCGTATAYATTAYATGTTAACAGAATTTCAAGATTTGCAYRTCTTCGTTAAAAGTCAAAGTAGCTTTTGGTTACTCTCACGGAAAAATTACATGCTTGATTTTACCCTATTAACTACTTTTATTGAAAACAGTGGATGGTGAATGGAGAAGTTTGCATTGGAATCTTTGCTTTAAGGGATATTAAGAAGGTAAGTTTCACCCGGTTTCTGTTCAATCTCTGCAATGTACTTATTTGTCCCTAAGGAAGAGCTCATTATTGTAAGGCCTTCAAACTAAATACTTTTTTCAATCTGATCAAGTCATGATTACTTGAAAGAATTAACGAATTTTCTTGGGTTTGATGACCTACCTGAAACGGCTTTGGCTTTCCTGTCGTTAATCTCTTTGTGCGAAATTGCTTATAATGCTAACTTATATGTCCATCTTATCATCTTTCCCCCATTCTTATTGAACTTTCTTTTTGATAATTAGTACATACTGTTGCTGTCATGTTATTTTGACCTGAAAACTATTTTTCATGTTCTTGGATAGTTCTCCATGTTATCAGCCATTGCATGCTTATATTTGACCGTCAATTTCTGCTGTGGCTAGGGTGAAGAGGTGACCTTCGATTACAATTATGTGCGGGTATTTGGTGCTGCAGCCAAGAAATGTGTTTGCGGTTCATCTCAGTGTCGTGGATATATTGGTGGTGATCCACTAAATACTGACGTAATTGTTCAGGGTGATTCAGACGAGGAATATCCAGAACCAATCATGGTATGTGAAGATGATGAGATGGATCAGAATACGTACAAGATATCATCTATGACAAGTTCCCTCAATGAAAAAGAGGTGAGAACTTCAAAGGAATCATCTGAACAAGTGGATGAAATCAGTGGAACCTTATACAATAGTGGACATGGAGAGTTCTCCTTGGACAACCAAACACAAGAAATGCATTTCAAAGATAAAGTGGAAATCAGCAGTTCGACCACTGCTGCTGGATGCTCGGACTTCATAAAGGAGAGTAGAGACCCTATGAAAAAATCTGCATCGTTTCCTCTGAAAATCAAAATCTTTTTGGAAAAAGAGCGCTCAGTGGGACAACAGCATTCCCCTTCCACACAATTAGGTGATGTAATAAATAGAGATGTGTTTGCAGCTCCAGAGGATTGCTCTGCAACAGAAGAAAGTAAGAAGAATTCCTTGTGCTTGAATCAAGGATCAGACACATCATCTCTGATTACAGAATCTGAGAAATTATTGCCTGATATACCTAATGCTGAAAAGAAATTAAAACCTTTTGGTGGGGAAAATGAAGTTGAACTCTCAAAGTCCCGTCCTCGTACAAAAGTTTCTGGCAAGTTGTTTTCAGATAAGAAGAGAAAATCCAAGTCTGATGCTGTGAATGTAAAAAAACCGCTTGAAATTGGCACCATTTCACATGTACTAACCTTAAAACCCAAAAGACTACTGGAGGAACCATCTAATGGGCGTTTTGAGGCTGGCCGATTTGAAGCAGGTAAATTGAGTGCCCTATGTCCTGGATGAGATTGTTTAAGCAATTGCATTTCTAATACTTATATCTTGTCCATTGCAGTTCAAGAGAAACTCAACGAGTTGCTGGATTCTGATGGGGGAATAAGCAAAAGAAAAGTAAGCTATTATACATCATCATAGTTGCTCTGATGTTACATCTTTTTACATTCGTTCATAAGTTTTTGTCTTCCAGTGTTCCATCTTGGTATTGGTTTCGCAATTGATTCCTCTTCCTACAAAATTATTATCTTTTCTATTGACCACTCTGCTCTTTCATTGAGTTTTCACATTTCATATGTGCCTCACTTTTATTGGGTTCACCATAAGCTGCTCTAGATTTACATAGATGATCAATTATAAAATTCAATATACAATAGAGTGGGTTAGACTGAGTTTTTTGTTTGGGATATTGGTGGGAGACAGTTAAGCGGGGGACATCTACAACATTTTTCTTGGGACATATTAAAACAGCAATTGGAGTAGATTGTTATACTTGTCATAGATCAATGAGCTCTGACGTAAGCTGCCTAATCCTGGTGTTCAAATGTCTATGGTGTTAATTTGTGTTTCCTTGCAACAGGATGCTTCAAGAGGATACTTGAAGCTGCTACTTCTAACTGCTGCTTCTGGTGATAGTGGTAATGGTGAAGCAATTCAAAGGTAAATATGGGTTATCTAAATATTTGGTAGGTTCTGGAATAGTTCAGGTTGTTTATTTCTGCTGGTTGAAGAGAACTGTTTAGTGATAGCTTTTTTATGCTTCTGTTAATACATTTTTTTGTTTTGCAGYAATCGAGATCTTTCTATGATCCTTGATGCCCTTCTGAAGACAAAATCGCGAACAGTTTTGGCTGATATAATCAATAAGAACGGTAGTGTTTGTTGTTGTGGTTGCATGGCGCTAAATTTATTTTTTCCTCATGTCTGCTATTGCTTATTACTTTTGCTTTCCCTGTGCACGGGAACTTTTTTATTTTTAATATTATTTTCTGTTGCTGCATATCTGCAATGATTGCTTTTGCTTCTTCTTCCAGGTCTGCAGATGTTGCACAATATAATGAAGCGATATAGAAAGGAATTCATTAAGATTCCTATACTCCGTAAGCTTTTAAAGGTACAAGCATGAGGAAACTAATAATTTGCCACAATTATTTCAAACTTATCTAATGTCTTTTATTGTAAGGAAAAGTTTTCTTTATTTTGAATAAGTAAAGAATCACTAAATTCCTGCACGGTTTGTTCGCTGAAGCTTTAACAACTTTTTGATGGCCAGTTTTGTAATGTCTTAATGGTCATTCTTGCTTGATTGAATTGTTTCAGCATTCAAGATAATTTGTGTTATAGTCACCTCACTGCTTTAAAAGTTTATTTGATAACCTAATCTGTCAATGAGTCGGATATATTTTGTTGGTAGCCATTCTTTTGTTGTGAAAGGAGTTATAAGATGAATCTTACTGTGGTCTGAACCATTATCTTCAGAAAGATCAATGAGCAAGCATCAACATACCTGTTTAATAGAAATTTCTATCATAATAATTGTTTCTCTTAAAATGTTCCAGTGATAACAAGGGTGCTGGTGGGCCTCTTTTTTTTTTTTTTTTTTTTTTTTTTTTTTTGGTTGGACAATTTCAATTGAGCTGGAAGTCCTTAGCCTGGTTTCCAAAACCTCTGTATCTTAACCTGGATGATAAATAATATGTTCATTTGCTTTCCTGTTCACTTTTCTACCTGGATGATAAATAATTAGGGGTTGAGGGTCTATGAAAGTTTGACAGAGAACCTTCTTTTCGATGATGTGGCCAGATCCATCATAGATTGGAGGCCTCTAGGTTTCTGACCCCTATTATTATTTTTAAGATTGGTCATCTTTTTTTGTGGTACTTTTGCTGTCTATGAATCCAACAGAGACTGTTTCCGTGTTGTTTATATTTGATAAAGTTCATTGTCAGTCCCTTGTTTTGTGTGCAATGGATAATTAAAAATATACATCATCTTTTTATCACCAAAAAGAAAATGTAAACAGTGATTAGATTTTCTGTGGTACAAACTGAGGTGATGTGTCAAAAGTTGAACTGTAGCCTTCTTGATACCATGCGGTTAAGATGGTTTGCCAGGATCCTTAATTTTTGTCGTGGATGGTGAGAATGAGACACATCCTTAGGATAGCTGATGTTCTTGCTATGTATCTTGAAGTATGTCCTGAAGTTGTTTAATAGTGTTATACGTTCAAGATTTGAGTTCCTCACAATCCTTACTGCAGGTACTGGAGTATCTGGCTACTCGGGAGATCCTTACATGTGAGCACATAAATGGGGGTCCTCGATGTCCTGGGGTGGAAAGGTCAGACGGATTACCCAAATTTTTGAACTGTTTTGATAATTTCATTGGTTTTCTTCTTTTCTAAATTCAATCGATTACTCGATTTGTGTGTGTGTGTGTATGTGATCATTGTACTTTCGTGTCTAGTAACTGGACTTCTCTTTACCATTTTCTCAGTACAGGTATTCTAATTGCGCAATTTTATTTAGAGAATGCTCCTAACAGTGGTGCTGCTGTTTGTGTTTAAGTAACTAACCAAAGAAGCTCGGGCTAACCATGTCCATCTAGGAAAAATAATTCATAGCGGAATGTTGAGACAAAGGCTAACTTCAGTCTGGGTTTGGAGATAGTAATAGAACCAAAAGATACGATGGAGGAAAGAAAGAAATTTTTCAAAAGGACACATGGCAATGGAGCAGTCCTAGACCAGTTCATTTTGTTCTCATTGCTTCAATTCCTCTTCTCTGAGATGTGCAGAGTTTGCCGAGTCAAATGTCATTGATATTCACATATATGTATCCGTCACATTTAAATTAGATTTGCTATGATTTTGGGTAATGCAACATAGATCTTGGATAATGATTTCTGAGTGCAGCCTGTTGTTTATTATTTCATTATAGTCCCTTTGGTACATGATGGAAGTATTGGACCATCTTGTCTTGGTATTTTAAAGGATTGAGCCAAAACAGAAACATACTATAGCTGGGAAGCAGTATTTTTTCTTGTTCTCAAGAGAGGCCTCCTATATTTTATGATAGCAGTTGGTTAACTAGAGCTTGATATTTTACTCAGATACAAGATATTTCTTTTGCAGAATCATGTTTACTAGGTCTGTGTTAATGTAATAGAATATCCTTCTCATGGTGAATTTTCTTCTTTTGCTCCCCCCTAACCCGTCTCTCCCTAAAGCAAGCAATGCAATTGTTGAGTCTTAGAAGCATTTTGTGTTTTATGATACATATTAGTTTCTTGTGATGTATTTGATTTGACACATTACTAAAAGC
Organism: Rhazya stricta; assembly: GCA_001752375.1. NCBI lineage: Eukaryota > Viridiplantae > Streptophyta > Magnoliopsida > Gentianales > Apocynaceae > Rhazya > Rhazya stricta. Next base: position 956,950 of record MEJB01000071.1, read on the forward strand.
AGCTTTTCATCCACTATGCAGCTTTAGGGACTCAATTTTGACATTGACAGAGCACAAGGACAAACAGGTATATACTGAAAACATTCTATGCAGGCATTTTCTTCTATTAGTTAGTTGTGTTTTGCTTGTAGAGTTTGATATGTTGTCAATTATCAGATTTTTGATTGAAGACAAAGACACGTGGTTCTGGTCTAAACTGGCTTAAAGATATTAATTGTGAACAGTCTGCTTAATTAGTCTTTTTTTGTTTTTGGTAAACTCTGCATAATTAGTTTACTTTATATTCCTCCAAGTGCTAGTAGAGAATATCAGACAGCCCAGATATTTAATAAATAGTTTTCCACTTGGTTTGAAGACCAAGTGATATATTTCTAATCTATTGCAGTGCAATTTGTTTCTCCATAAGAGGATAAAATAATTTCTTTGCAAGTACTTTATTAAAGGTTATTGAACAATGACACACTGGGGTTTTAGAGACTATGGCTTSGTGACAAGGATTTCAGAGAATATGTCCGTGTATAGAGTTCTCTAGGCTATAGTTTTGGAAGCATGCTATCTTTGGTAGAACATTCTGAGGGATCTTCTATCCCTCGTGAGCATTTAGAGATTCTAAGAAACACGGTCTTCCTTAATTCTGTTCTTATGTAGAACAGCATTCCTTGCTAGTTAGGTGACCTGAATTTACTAGCAGAAGATGTACATCGTTTYGAGGTATTCACTTGTTTCTCTTTCTAGAGGCTTATGGAGTCCAAGCAGAAAATGATTGATCTGAATTAACTAGACTGACTGTGAAATGAGAATACCTTGCGCATTTAAATTGTCAAATTTATGGGCTCCAAGTCCTCAATAACCATTCTTTGTTTTTTTTTTTTTTCTTTTGACAAATATCTCCTCTCAGTTAACTGTTTGCATAGATGACTCTATAGGAGTTTGAGGTATATTTTATGGGCTCCTATGTCTTGGCTGCATTTGTTGATCACGAACCATTATCCAATAAAAATGTTCTAGTTTCTTGGGAATTTATGTGCCTATTTTGACCGCCTCTTGAAACCTTGAACAGTCAGGAAATCATGTTTGGACAGCGAGTCCTGAGTCCTATGTTTAGGTAACACTCTGGCCAAGGATGCCAGTTTTTCCAAAGACATGGAGAGCTGTTCTCTCCACTGTTATCACATGGAGGTTGTGCTATCAAACCCCACTGGCAGCAAAACTCTCTTGAAAGATAGATACTTCTCTCTTCTGCCTTATCTTTTCTCTTCCTCCTTATCCACCTAGGGAAAATCTTGGCCAGCAGTTGAGTTTTGGCATTTTGCTCCCCTCTTTCATCCCATTCCCCTCYGGCTTCCCCTTCTTCCTCCTCCTTTCTGTGTTCCCCACTCCCTGCTTGCCTTATCCTCCATTGCATAACAAACTAATACATTTTATTATGTGTCTCTAGTCTCTTAGGTGTCTTCATATGTAAATTATTGCTTCAAACTTGAATGAAGAGAATGCGTTGGTGGTGGATTTTATTTGGTGTTTTAGTTGAATGTTGGGGCATGGTTTGGAAATTCTTATGGTGAGGGAGATGCTTTAATATATTCCTTGTCCTTTGGTAAGTGTACTGCTGTCTCTTGGATGTTTAGTGAGACATAAGTGAAGAAAACATCATATAATGCAATTTGAACACTATGTTTGTAGGAAATTTATCTCCATGGTAGTCCTGAGACACTATGTCGAGGCTTAAAACTTGAGACACTATCCAAATGGGTCCAATGAATCTTCGCTCACTCTCAAAAAGTTATTTTTTAGTAAATTATTCTTTTATGATTTTGTAGATATTCAAAAAGTTCCTGTTACCATTGTTGATCCTGCCAATTGCTGATATACTCTGGATGCTTGTACTTGAGAATTTATTATTTAATGAATGTGTTGCATGGGCTGAAGGCTGTGATTCTTTTATTGCATTAGGTTCATCAAATTGCCCGAAACTTCCGAGATAGATGGATCCCTCGGTGCTTCAGAAAATATAGCAGCATGGACAGGGACGATTGCAGGATAGAATTTCACCGAGGCCCAAGCCATGATAAGTTTCCACCATCGCATGCTAATTTGAGTGACCAGTGTGCAAAAACTCCAGATAATCTGGACTCTGGCACAAGATCAGTGGCTGCATCCGGTACAACTGATGTTGGTAAGCTGGAAGGTGGTTCTGCATCTTGTAATACACGGAAGCGCAAGAGTCGGTGGGATCAGCCATATAAGGGAAGACCAGGCCTGGTTGCTCAAAGTGACATGTTAGATGATGGAGCAAATAACATGGATGAGGATGTCCCTCCTGGGTTTTCATCTCCTCAAAATGGTCCTATGCCTTCTTCTGATACTTCTTCAAGTGCTATTGATCAGCAGAAAGAAAAATCTAGTCAACTAAGGTGTCCATCTCAGGTTGCAATGGGGCATTCACAACAAAGATTCATTTCATGTTTATCTGTCGCATATGGAGTTCCCATTTCAATTGTTCAACAGTTTGGTATGCAACAGTCTGAAACATCTGAGAGTTGGATTGTTGCTCCTGGCATGCCATTTCAACCTTTTCCTCCGTTGCCTCAATATCCCCGTGACCATAATAAATGTACCTCAAGTCAAGTTGCACAAAAAGCTGAACAAAGTGTTCGTAATCATGCAACTCCTGATTCAAGTCAAAACCCTCCGACCACATCTGGGGTGGCTGCACCAGATTTTGAAACTTCAGGTGCTACGAATCCATTCGATTTTCAACGACCAAGGGGTCATAATAACTTGGGAAGGAAGTACTTCAGGCAACAAAAGTGGAATAATTCAAAGTTAGCTCCCCCTTGGGTTAGGATGAGAAATGGTTGGGGAGTACCAGGGAGCAATCCAAGAAATGGGATGTGTCCACCTGGTTTTGGGAATGAGTTCAAGAATTCATATAATACACACGGCATTAGTCCTGGTCAGASTGGGAATAATTTTCATCAGCATCCTCAGCAGCAGAGCTGGAATTAGTTTTATAGGAATGCTTTGGAGGAGCATTTGGAATTTCATTGGTGCTTCTCCTTAGCGTAGTCACAATTCTTTGTTGCTAGTTTACTTGAAAGGGAAAGGGATTCTTGATATTTTCTGTTTTAACATTAAAACTTAGGTATAGGAGTAACCCAATTGAATGATATGCTTGGTTGGATATTGAAATTTCATGCCTCAAAGAGGTAGACATTGGTTCATCTTTAGTTCTAACGATTAATTCAAATGAAAATTTTCATATTTGTAAATTGTTACAATTACAACCGAAGCAATACCAAAAATGACTTCCTGTCTGTCTCTACCCCTCTCTTGGAATTGTACTGCAGTAAAGTTCTCTTATGGGACACTAGTGGTAGGATTTCTTTGCTTTCTTTAAACTAATTGAGTATGTGACTTGATTTATTCATCTCTATTTGATTGTCCTTGCCTTCTAGTGTATCTGGTTATTATTTTTATGCACCATTTGGTCTGATTCTTTCTGTAGCTTTCCTTTATCTTAATGGAGAAAATGAGCAGACAAACATAATTTTGCACCATCAGGTAGAAGTTGCACGTGATTATGAAAGTGATTCTGCTACTGTAAGTTCATTATGATTTGCAGCTGGATTGGTACATTTCATGGTATTTATTATCAATAATTGTGGTGGATCCAAGTGTTTGATATATAATTATTATGAGCCTTTCTTGAATTCTTGGAATTGAATTTTGATAGACAGGTCTTGAGGATTGGATGGATGATGAATGTAGGTTTGGTTCATGTCATGTGATTATTAGACGAACTACTGCCAGAACTGTCTTTCTTTTTAAGAGGGAAACATAACATCTTGTCACGTTGCTGTACTTTTTCTCTCTTTTCCTCTTCTTTTTTCTGTTTATAGTGGAAATATAGATCGTTTAATCTTCTTTTTAATTTTGTCATGTGAAGTGATTATTAAGAGGAACTACTGTGATGGACCTGATTGATATTTTAAGAAGGAAATGAAAGGTCCTTTAACCTTTCGGTAACCTCTAATTGTTTCTCCTTTTTTTTTTTTTTTTTTTAAGGTGTCAATATACTGCTTATAGCACCTAGTAACCATTCCTTTACCTACTAAAGGACCACGGCCCTTGCGTGTGGACAGTAGAATCTGAGGTCCCTAGCATTTGCACCTGCAGAGAGAATTAAAACCATAATCAGATTTTGGTTGTCAAAGCTTTTAGGAGCTGGATTCAACTGGARAAAAAAGGACTGCACTGGCTTAATCTTTCACAATGAGAAATCAAAACCATCAATGTATTTCATTTTGTGTCTACTACTATCTTCATCTATTATTCATCACAATTCTTTAAGTGTACACCCTGTCAAAGAAAATCCATCCTTGTAGATTACATGGGACTCAGATATGAAAACAAAAAGGGAACCCTCAATTCCAAGCATATAGCCGGAAAAGGGWAATGCCTATGTTCTTCGAGCTACAGGCATAACATTGCTTACATGATTAATCCCCCAAACTCAAAAGCAAACCAAAAGTAGACACATTTGTACAATTCATGTTCCTGTTTCTACATTAATATCTGCGCAGCATGCTTCTGATATTTAATAGGCACCAGGTTTTCATTAGCRTTTTGCGACGCCTCCACCCATCGAAGTACCTTCCAATCACCCTTTTATAGCTGGCCCTCTTCTTCACCATTTCCCAATATTCGGCTACATTAGGCCGATTATGAATGTAAGTCASTTTGTTCAAGAGCTCCAATCGAGCCAGTACGGGAATAAGCATCACATCTGCTAAGCTAAACTCCTCTCCAGTCAGATAAGAAGTTTCACCAAGCTGCATTTCCACTTCATCCAGGAGCCTTGCCAGATGTTCCTCGCTGCGTCTTAGAACTTCTGGATCTCTCAATTTCTCTTCTGTTTCATAAGCCTCTCGAAGCTTATGATGGTATTCACTGGCCATATCAGGAGACTCTGCCATCCGAGCAATTATTACACGTCTCAGGAATCTAGACACAAACATGCGATACTTCGTGGGGATGTGGAACAGTGTAAAATACTTTGGATCCCATTCTTGAATTTTATGTATCCACTCCACTACTTCTTGCTTGCTAAGAGCAACATCTTCACCGCCAGAGGAGACAGCTGCAATTSTGTCTATATACCTATGTATTTGCAAATAATTCAAGTGTCAAGGTGCATATATTGGGGAAAACATTGACAAACAATAGAAACTTTCAAATTAATAACATAATGTAATCTTAAATTTCATGTTCATCTGCTTCGGACGAGTGCCGGTACTTCCCGATCCAATACCAGTCTTGGGAAATCTTTCTTCTGTTTTGAGTGATTTCAAGCAATGTTTTTAACAGAATATATTATATCCCTTTTAGAGGGGATTGCCTTGAAAGGATCATAATGCTGAGGAAAGAATAAAGAACAAGGAACACATGAATCTGAAGTTAAATACAAGAAAAATATAAGCATACTTGATAATCTCGATGGTGTCATATATTACATGTGAACCATTCTGGAAGACAGGAAGTCTAGCACTTGGATTCATCCTGAAGAAAAAGGCATCCATGTTCTTGCCTGTGATAGGATTAACATGGTGTGACGTGTAATCAATTGCCTTCTCTTCCAAAGCAAGGCTAACCTTCTGGCTGTCCAAGGAATATGGATGATGATATAGCTGCATTATATCATAGAGATGTAGTACAAGGATGTTGATTTTTGTTTACGAATACAGCCACAACTGACAACCTCACCTGCAATGAAGTTAAACACATTATATCATAACATGAAGTTCGATAACTATGTTAGTTTGTAGATATCCCCATGAACTGACCAGAACATTGGTGTAAAGCAACATGTACAGCAACATAATGCTTGAAAGAAAGAAACAGAATGTGGAAAAGTGAGTAGATGCAAGATACWGAAACCTACAATCTTAGAGCAACCATTGTCAACAACTTTTGCTACAATAGTTCACAAGTTTAAATGACAAAGCAAAATGGATAAAAGCCGAAGCACATGAGGGCTAGTAGATCTGTGGTTATGTTTTAAAATTCTTTGAACTAAATATCTGACATCACACACCTACTTTCATTAGATAGCCATATTATGCACATGTCCCACAGCATCACTTGATTTCTAAGAATATAAGAGATTTAAAATTTGGACAGAAATTCAGTAACTGTGACTGTATTTGAGCACCATGATTAACCTGAGAGGTGCTCAAGTATATGTTTCCCAAAGAATATTTATAGTTTAAGTAAAAGAACGTTTGCATGCAATCACCATGATTAACTTGAGATGGTGCTCAAGTAGGCCTTTTGTTCCTAGAAGAGAATTCTGAGAATTCTGTAATATTAAAACAAAAKAGGACTGCAACCATCTGTTCTCATTGACATTTGCAACTTACTGCATACTAATGCTGAGCATATAGATGAGTATATAAGCARCCAATGCCAAATTGTTGCAGTGAAATTTTAGATTCACAATTATCTTCTGAAATATTCTGTGACTAACTTCTGGCAGATATAAAAGAAGAGCATACAAATCTAACAGTCTTTCCCTTAAGTTCATCTCTATGGGCCTATTCTCCTAAACTTACACTTTCTTAAGCTGCTGGGAAAAAAAAGGATGTTGAAAATAGCTGTTTTAGAAATTAATATAAGATTTTATTTTCAACAATATCAATAAGCAAAAGTGTTTTAAAAGAGCATCTCCAGTTGCTTTTCTAGAAATGGGTTTTCGGCTTTTTTTTTGAAGCTAAAAGCTGTTTTGAACAGCTCAAAATAACTTTTGGCTTAAAAGATAAATAAACAAATAAAAATAAAAGCAGCAGCTTATAAGCAAAGGAACAGGACCTATATCCAATAAATCTATTAGGAAACAGAGCTATTTTAAATTAAAGTGGAATTCTACCTTCATCAATATTTAAAATAAATAAATGTCCGAACCCAGTTTATGGTTGTCTTCCCAGTTGAAGGCAAACTTTCTTAATCTAGTCTATGTGGTCTACTCTTGTATCTTGTTTTYATTAACTAGAAAGCCCTTTATTTGTTTCAGAGCAAAGATGATTCTGCTCTGGCATCAATTGGATCTGGCTAAAATCTATATACTTCTATCTAGTTTTCTTCTATTATAAAGGTGCAAACTTGAAACTTTAGGTCTGTTTAGCGCATTTCCAAAGTGAACCTAACCGCTTGTCCACCTGATTAGACAATTGAATGCCATACAAAGTGATGTGAGAGCAAACCTTTTATTTGTGAAAAAGAGCAAGTAAGACTTTCTATCGAAACAAAACGGGAAAACAGCCAACAGTTGAGATGAAAACAAAATAATAATGTTTCTTGCAAATTGGCATAAAACATGCAGAAATTTATCAAGTTTGAAAGTAAAAGAACATGAGTGGAAATAATGTAATGGAGTTCCGTTCATTCTCTCCACGCCAACCTCGCAACCTTAAAATGTTGCTGATTAACGTTCATACTAACAGGAAAGAGCCATACTTCATTGGTATTAATTCTTTCCGACTTTGCCTTCGTTAAGCCCAAACATTAAATCTCTATTCTTTATGAAATAAGCACGAAAAATGGAAGGTCCACTAACTGGGAGATGAATCTACAGCCAGACTGCCATAATTGAGATGACGCTACCCAGTCCCGTAAATTGTCATCCGACGTGTTAATCTCAAAAGAACATGAAATTTGAGACTATTTCCATAACCGCACCTTTAAAGAACAATTTGCAACCATCGATCATCAAACTCAATGAGAATATGCAGCTGCAATTAGAAATGGTACCAGGGTCTGCATACACAAATTAATTATTATCCAGAAAACTTGGGACACAAAAAATGCACGTAACCAGAACAGTGCTTAGTTGTTGCTATAAATTCRTACGACAAAAATTTCTTAGAAGCATCTCGTGTTTATATTGTTTCAGCACTCCAATTATCAATTAGCAACTTAATCAATACAAACCCATGCTGACAAGCAAAAATAGCCACAACAAACTTTAATTTCACCTCAATCTAAATTCAGAACACTGTCAACAAGAAGACCTCAAATCCCAGAAAATGTCGGATTCTAGCCATATGACAAAAAATAGAATAATTGCACAACAAAGATGAAAACTTTAGCCCATTACACTTCCAATCGCAAGAGAGAGAAAGTGAAGGAGCCAATTACTGACCCTCAAAAAATCATATTCCGATTAAAACACTACCTTGCACCAGAAACAGCAATATGAACAAACAAATACTCTAACAGTCATATCCAACAAAGAACTGAGGCAAAGAAAGTCATTAGACTCACCAAAAYAAAATCAGAAAAAATCCCAGTTTAGGCCTTGAAAGAACTGATTGTCCAGAAGAATCTAGAGGAGATATAAGATATGGAAGACACCGGTACCGAGATATAAAAGAGATCCTCTTTTTTGTGGATGCTGATGATGATGAAGCATAAAGGGCGCTTTTGCCCTGCGTTAGGCAGCAAGAAAAAGGCCTAGGAAGAATTTGACAGCCTAAAATACAATCTTCTGATCATGATATATAAATATAGTAGTGGAAAGGGATTGTTTCTGAAATATATGCAGAAAGATGAGGACTACATGCTGAGGCTGGTCGGTCCCCCCCCTCCACCTGACCACCCATGCCCCACAATAAGCCCTGAAATACGTACCCAACAATAAATTATTGCTCCCTAGAGTACAAAATAGAGGTTTCCATGTACTCGCTTGGAGTAGGCCAGAAGCGTAGGCATGCATAGAATAGAATTAGTTGGTGGGTGGGGAATCTTGTCGAAGGTTGTGAGAGAGTCGAAGTCTATAATATATATATATATATTATAATAGCGTTTGTGATATTATTGTGACCGACCAATTTATTTTATTCTAATAATATGGTTGAAGAAAGACTACAGCAAAGTAACTAAAAAACCCTCTTCTTACACTGGGAAAGAGAAAGACGGAACAGTTGTAAATGTCTGAAGTTAGTGTTCATTCAGCTTCAAATTCATATTACTTTCGTTGCATAATGTAAATTGTTTTTAATTAATTATAGAATGTTCAAGTCATGTATAAATATTGACACTAGAAAATAATTAATGAGAACGATTGAATGCTAAAAAATAAACTAGACTCCGAAACAAGTAACTCTTCGATCAAGTACGTCATCGGCTAAAGAATAATCGGTAATGATCAAAAAGGAGTCCTATTTGGTGAATAAATGAAACCCCAGTAGACTGATGAGAATGCCACCGATTGGCATAGCAAATCGGCAAAAACAGTCGATTGGACATAGGATAAGGAACACTCAATCAAGATCCTCACCCAAGACCTACCAACTGAACGGAAATATGGACATGGACCGATAATGAGGCGTACAATCAAGAAACTTATAAAAGTGGCTTCAACTTACTTTGTCTCCAAGCAAGAAGATTCATTTCGATCAAGTATAAAACTGGAAAGATGAAGAGCTTTGGACCCGCGATTCAATCCATAACAAATGATATCAATTATATCTTTATTTCTTCGATTATGTCTCTTTATCCTATTTTTATAGCTTTCTTAGACTAGCTTAAATGTAAAAAAAAACAGAAGTATATGCTTTAGGTCAACATATCCCTATGTCTGTTGACAAAGCACGAAGAGCAATTGATCAAATTCGCGGACATTCCTATGAAGAAACACTTAATCTTTTTCAACTTTTTAGGTAATGTTTTCAATTCTTTCTTTAAACAGCTCTTCTTTAAACAGCTCTTTTTAACATGCTTTGATTAGAGCTTTCCTTAATATGCTTTGTTTACAGTTTTCCCTACCTTAGCTTACTACTACTTTTCTTAGCTGATTTTTATTATGCCTTTGTTAGTGCTTTCTTTACTGCTTTAGTATAGCTTTATTTATCGACTTTCCTAGTTTGTTAACTAGTTTACTTTAGCCTACGTTGTAATTGTTTAGTTGCAAATCTTAGTCACTTCGGCTAGCCCTTAGCCAATTTGATCATTATTCTCACGGTCTCTATTATAATTTGGTTAGGCGGCCGACTTGCATATTTCGTTGAAGGCTCTATTTAGTTAATTTAAGAACTTTCTCTTTAATAAAAGAGCTTGCTATTAATTTAACAAGCCAACCAAGTGCTAGCTAGYTAGAACACATGCTTCGTTAGATTGAAAATTCAAACCCATCACAATCAGAATAGTCAATTATACCAACATTTAGCATAACTGACGACTACTAACTTCTGAGGTTAGCCTACATTTACTAGGCATTTTCTGCATACAAAAAATAAGAATAATATATTATATCTTTATTAGACTCCAATATATTAATGTAGATGTAATGACAAGAATTTTCAAATTATATTTTTGAATACAACCCCATGGTCATGTTCAGCTTCTCATTCTTAATTCAATTATTATTTTAGAAAATGAAACAATAAATGAACAATAAAAAAATATTATAAATACAAGAAACATAATAAAAGAATTAAACTATGATATAATTTTATTAAAAATATTGAATTGAAAAAAGATCAAACAAAAATATAATAACATCTTACTATTATAATAACAAAAATACATACATTTTATGAATTAAGACTAATGAGTTTACTTTTCAATTTTATTATAAGATTCGTAATTCTATCCATTCTCATATGTGAATCTTGTTTATCATTACGTAACTCATTCGAAAAAACCCAACATGAGAACATTTAGTGCCATACTTATTTTTCCTATATTGAAAATAAGTTASTGTATTGTACCATACTTCTCCTGAGGCACAATTTCAATGCCGCAAACTCAACTGGGGAATACATTTGAAGAGGAAGATTTCAAATTTTCCACATAATTTATAAATTGTAGTTTTGGGGAATGAATTGATCTACCTTTCATTGAGAATACTGAATGCATATATACAAAAGAGAGAATTGGGTTAATCCCACAAATCAGTGATTCATTTGATCTACTTGTACAAAAACATCTTCCTGTTGTTGCATCCWACATTCTCCCTCAAGTTGGATCATGAATGTCAATTAGACCGARCTTGAAATACAAAATTTGAAAGTTAGGTTGACGTARAGCCTTTATGAGAATATCTATTATCTATCTTTACGAAGGTAAAAAATTGAGGGCGATTATCTTGTTCTGTATCTTCTCATTAATGAAATTTCGATCAATTGCCACATGCTTTGTTCTGCCGTGCCGTACTAGATTCTTAGCAATGCTCATGGCTGAGTGGCTATTACCACATCCCAGCCTAAGTCCATTAGACATTTGAGCCGTATTCCCTCCCAAATTTCCAGTGCCAGTGTTTGAAATTGTTGAAACTTTTTCTTTTAAACAATGACCACATATTGTGTTTTTTAGATCGTTCTCAAGGAATAAACTTTTAGCTAATAGAAAGACAAATAATATTGTGTCAAACAAATTAGACAGTATAAGAACAGTAAAGAACAAAAGGAGCACACAGGAACAAGTAATTTATAATGGTTAGATCCCTTTTTCGTATCTACAGCAACTACCTAAGATCGCAATCTTAGGATTGCAAACTCCACTAAGAAAGTCACACAGACTTTTACACGAGAACAAGAGAGGTTCATTCATACAAATGGATTACAACTCCATTAACCCCCAGTCAAGGCTTACCCTTCTACCTGTGAATTTTACACAACCTCAACTATCAGTTACTCTTCACATAGATCACATAGATATAAAAGACATTAACAAATCCTGATTTGTTCCACTCTATATCATGGGTATTCTGGAATTCTAAGTTGAAGTGAGATGTTTATTTAACTCACAAAGATATTCAACCTTGAATAGATGGAACTCAGTTAAAGATTTATCAAACTCTTCGCGCTCTATTGGATACGTGATGCCTTGATGAATAAATCAAAAACAGTAATTGATGGCTTATGTAAAGCCGAAAAATAGGGAAATGAAAAGAAAAAATTCAAAAAAAAATATATATCTCTAAAGGTTGAAGGTTATCTCATTACTGAGAAATAACATATTGAATGCTAACTCGTTTATGGGGTTTCACTTTACCATAAAATCTCGTTGGATTGCCAAGAATTTTACATTTAGAAAAGTAATTCGATTCTTCATTATTATATTTCGACATCTGGGAAATTACTTTATTTTTTCAAAGGAATCAGATTCCTCGAACTAAGAAAAATGGCTACAAATTTTGAAAAAAGGGACACGTATTCCTTGAACTAAGAAAAATGGCTACAAATTGCGAAAAAAAGGATATGTATAGGGATTTGGCATCCCGATTGCCTTTCTCAAGACTTTAAAATGAAAATGACAACGATAAATTTTGAATAATTTGATATAAATATAAATTCTCTTCCAAATTATATACTATTACATCAAATATTTAGAAGGGACTTTTAATTTTTTTTTTTCGTTATTGACATGTCTTTGACTTCAAACAAGATAAATGAATATTTGAGAATTTTAATTCCTTGAATATATATTCCAAATAATTACATTTTCAGTACATCTTTTCTTTTCCATCCATCAAACAAACGAGGCCTAAAACTAAGAGGRTAAATAATTGAGAATTCARAGCAATAGCAATTTTTTGGTGTTCAATTTGTTAATACATGGAATGGACCTGATATCAGATATAGYTGTTGTGTCATCACTGAGCTGCAATTCCTATAATTAACTGAATTACCATCTTCTTTCAAATTCAACTCATTTTAAAAACTAAATTAATTAATGAAATGTTGTCTTTTACATTACTTGTTGAAGGGGTTATAAGAGTAAAGATGTGACAAAGTTAAACCATGCTTGAGCTCGTCTCCATTTGTACTTAAAAGTTAAWTTAGATCAAAATAGAACTTAAAAGTTTAAGTTTAGATTGGATATTTTATAATTGGGAATCTCAAAACTTGTCATTCGAGCACAATCTTATTGAACAATTAAAGTAATTTATGAGAGAATTTATTTAAGATCAAGTGTCATTTATTAATTTTTGAGGTGAAATATGTAAAGAGATGCAGAAAATAAAAAGATTAGATGACGGAGATTGAAGAAGCCTCTCTGCCAACTGAGGAAACCGACCATCTTCAACGTAGTGTCCGGAAACTACTGATTCACTCGAACTAGACAACACAGTGAATCATTCTGAAAAACCAGTTTGGGGGAACTTGTCTTTTGCATAAACACTTCCAAAGGCTGGGTTTCGGCCTTCGTTATATACTGGTGATAGTGATGACGAGGAAATTATGGATGCTACAGGAGTGGCCCGATGGAGTTCGCTATGATGATGAGGATTACCAATGGCTTATTATCAATGTGCCGCCTGAGAGATTCCCGTGATTCTGGAAATCATGAAGAACGGCCTTAATTCTCAAGGTTCTAGGGAAATCTATGGGTTATAAAACGCAAGGATTTGAGATATGTGGCAGCTAGATCAAGGCTTCGAGATGATTGATCTTGATTGTATTATCTGGCCCATTTTTATTCAAAAGCGGCTTATTGTCATGTTCTGGATCAGAAGCCTTGGATGATCTTAGTTCAAATGGCAACCTAACTTCCGACCATCCAAGGATACGATTAATTCCACCCTTGTTTGGTCAAATTCTCSGAAGTGCCCATTGAAGTATTCGATGAAGAGGCTCTACTTGAAATGGGGAATGTTGTGGGGAAAGCAGTTAAAGTAGACGCCACTACAATGTCTGCTACGCGAGGTCGGTATGCCTATGTGTGTTTTGAGGTTGACTTCCATAAACCTCCAATTCCCCGGATAATGCTCCAACATGAATAACGAGTAGACTACGAAGGTCCCTTTCAGATTTGTTTTGGGTGTGAGGCATATGGTCATCGGGCAGAAGCTTGTCCTCAAGCACATAAACAACAAAAAGAGATTAATCCGGCTAGTGAGCCATTAGAACCAATACCATCAGCACTAGTGGTTGCTCTGGCAGAGCCCCTGGTCCCTACAAGCCGTGGATGTTGCCTAATCCACATTGCTGTCATCAGCCATCCACCACTCGTGCTCMTGTTAGATTAGAGGAGAACAATCGAGCCTAATCTAAGGTGAGTCTCATGTTGTGCAGCGTAATTTGTGCAATCCTATATCTGATATGAGATCTTCGGCTACCACTCTTGGTGAAAAATCCTCTCTATTTGTGAAGATAGATCCCAATGAAGGGAATTACATTTTGCCCCTGTTGATAAGAAATCTGATGACCACTAATCGGGTTGAAAAAATTGACATTCTAAAGGCCAAGATCCAAGCAGTCCGGATCAAGCACCAATATCTTAGCGTAAAGCCACATCGAAGGCTGGTCCTAGTGGTACTAAGGGTAGGCCCGTTACCAGAGGGTAAGACCACAGTGGCACTTTATGCCCCAGCGGGCCAAAGAGATGTGTCTAAGGAGAAGCTCCTGTAATGAACTTGGGCCATGGTTTTGGACCATTATAGATATTCCTATCAATATTTTGAGTCATGGGAGCCCAGTTACATTGATTGAAAGGAGGCCTGGCAGTCACAGGTCTTTTCTGACCCAATATTGGGCCCGGTTAGTATCAAATCTTCTCCAGCGACATCATACTGCATCGGCCGTGGATCGATTTGCTTGTCTCCTCCCTACAACTTTGATGTTATTTATGCAGCTGATATCCTGGAATTGCCAAGGTGCTAATTTCTGAAGATGCGGTCAATTACATGGATGAAATTTGTAAGTTATACAAACCTGACTTTCTTTGCATTCTTTGCTAATTTCTGAAGATTTCTGATGGAGCAGTTTTGCTTGGCAACAAAAGTTTTCTGGGGCAAAAGTTCATCAGTTAGCCCGTGAGAATCAGACCATCATCCCTCTCCTTCTATCCAGTGCATCTAATCCTCCAACCCCCTGGCCAGAATTTTGCTTTCACATGTTATACGCTTGGTTCAGTAATCCAGAGTTTGCTAGTCTTGTCGAACAATGTTGAGGATGTGATAGGACGAATTTATCAGAAAAAAATGCAGTTGTTTACACATTTGGCCACTACCTGGAACATAGAATGTTTTGGAAATATTTTTCATCGCAAGCACAGATATTTTAGGCGACTAAATGGAATACCATGATATTTTGAAACATGAAGAGTTATTTTGGTGACAAAAATCCAGAACTGAATGGATCCAGAATGGAGAGAGGAATACAAAATATTTTCACAGAATGGCTACGACAAAGAAGCAGCGAGGAGTTATTAAACGGCTGAAAAATTAGGAGGGGAGTTAGACTGACGAGGATGCGAAGCTAGAACAGTTAACCGGGGAGTTTTACTCTAAACTATTTTCGGAGGATGAGCCTGTTACTTATCTTCCAGAGGACTGGGATTTTCCTGCCATTTTCGAAGAAGATTGTACTGGACTTAATCGCCCAGTTAGTCAGAAGGAAATAGAAGCAGCTTTGGTTGACATGAGCCCTCGTAAAGCTCCGGTCCAAGGATGGTTTTTTACCCGCTTTTTTCAAAAATATTGAGTGCTCATTGGCGGKTCCATCACCACTTTGTTATACATGCCTTCCAACTTGGATGCTTTCCTTAAGAGCRGAATGAATCGGTAATTAACCTGATTACCAAGGTCCATCAGTCCTTCGAATTGATTTACCTAGTACCGACACGAACATTCTGTTTCAAACTTTAAACTCAAATGAACGAAATTTATGTCTCAATTTCAATTTATTGCTCTCTCTGTTTGTCTTGAGCATAGAGATTTTGGGGCAAAAAAATCAAAAGTTAGTGGCTACGAGTGATTGGAATGCCCTAACTAATTCGCATAATAGACCTAAATCAGTCACTTATTTTTTCAGATGATTTGGTAGTTTTTAAAGAAGCAAGCTGGGCGCAAGCCAATTTAATGAAGGAGAGACTGGCTGCTTTTTTGTTTGCTAAGTTCGGGCAAAAGGCAAATTCTCGTAAGTCTCAATGGTTCTCTCCTGACGCTTCTGCTCGTTTGGCTAGAGATATTAGTCGACACTTGGAAGTCCCCATCTCTCTTTGACTCTTGGGACGTATCTAGGTGTCCAACTTATCAATGATCGAGTGTCTAAAGATATGTATATTCCTCTACTGGACAAGATCCATAGGAAGTTGCGTSCATGGAAGGTCAATTCCCTATCCAGAGCTTCYAGGGCTCTCATGATTAAATCTATAGTGGCCACGATCCCCACCTATATTATGCAATCTCAGAAACAACCTTCTTTTGTTATTTGTGACTTGGAGCAACAGCTTAACTGCAATTTTCTSTGGGGGTCTGGGACTAAGACTGATCCCCTAGTTTGGAACTTGGTGGTGTGTCAGCCCATACCTAGGGGTGGCCTTGGCATCCCTAATTTGGTGTTACTGAATAAGGCACTCCTAGCAAAGTTGGCTTGGCGGGTCTCTCATCAAGCGAATTGTCTTTAGGTCAGGTTCCTTTGCKGGAAGCATGGAGAATTGCCTAGACTTGACGATCCATCTCGGTTAAGCCCTAGGTCATCTACTWGGAAGGCAAGTTTATTTGGTAATCGAGCCCTCCAGTGTGGGCTATCATGGGTTGTGCATAATGGTGGTTAGTCTCATTCTTGGACTAATATTTGGTTAGGTGAGGAAACTTTACTGTCTCTGTGCATTGGGCTGGTGCCAGAGGAGGAGCTTATCATAGGGTCCGGGAGTACTGGCAGCATGATGGTGGATGGCCTCTTTTGATTTTTTCTTTATAATTAATRTTCAAATAACTCGAGTGCATTTAAGTATTATGCTTTTATATCAAAGGGAGTAATAAAATATTTTTAAATAARAATATAATGTATTAGCCCATTATTAGAAAGTTGACATATTTAAAGCATAATTTATAATGACAACTTTCTTGATAAAACAATAAATTTGTATCAAATATTAAATAAAATCTAAAACCTAAAATTATAGAAATAACTACCATCTATTTAAAATATTTCATTAAAAGGTTAGTTTAAAATAGTTTTAAAATTTTGGGTCGAGCTTCAACTTGATTATAGTCAAGACCCTTGATCCTGGTCTAAAATAGTATCACTATAATATATTTATATATATTTTAAATCATAAGACATAAGCTATAGTGATGCTTTTTTCACCATCTGAATAATTTATTTAATTATACATATTAAATTATGATTACTTCTTCCAAGTAATCAGATCGGTAATATGAAATTATTTTAATTTTTTCTTTGCAAAATTTAGAGCAAATTAAAATCATTTGCTTCTAAATTTAGGAGAATAGGTCCTAACTACAATTAAATTAATTGTAATTATAAATAAAATGAAAAATAAGATAGTTCATAAATATATGTATACTACATAAGACCCAGAAATAGATCTTRAATTCGAATCGCATTATCTTCCAAATGTATAAAAATAAAAAAGGAAATTCAATTTGATATGAATAATCACRTCACTTCTTTTTATTTATTTTTATTGCAAGTGAGATACTAACGTCTACCTACTATTAACATGTGAAGGGAACCGACAAGGGCCTCACAAATACATAGTGAAATAGTGGAAGATTGGAAGGTAAAATGAGAAGAAAGGGAAAAGTAATTAACATGTCACATGCAAAACCAACTATCTTTAGAGTGGGGCTCTACTAATTCTTGTCTCAACTTGGGAATATTTTCTTGATTTCTTTTCTTTGTCAAGGAATTTCATGACAAATATTCCTTCTTCTTTATACTACCATTTTTTGAAAAGGGATATGTATATAAAGTAAGACTATACACRATGGATCTTATAAGTGAGAATAGAGTCGAATCCCTAATTATTTATGATTGAAGACAATAATATTAATTAAGATTAAAAATATTGTTCGGAAAGGGAACATGTTACTAAGAATCATTCGATATTCCATAATAATGTAATAAGAACCTCAAATTAGCATTATTGAGTTTGTGACCTCCATAGGAAACACCCCTATCTATCTATATCTACAAATTAAACAGCAAAAAAAGATATCATACTTGTACATGAGATCTTGCATGTCATTTTTAATTCTTTTTTTTTTTTTGATAAGTATATGAATGGACAAGCAATGTGCCATCTTTTCAAAGATAGCTAGAAAGGAGATGTTATATATTGTCTTCTAACATAATGCATATTGTCATATCTCTATATACTTTAATAATGTACATATGTGAAATGAATTTTTTATTTTACTCTAAACTATTTAATTAAATAATAGGTCACTTTCACCTCCAATGCAATTAATGATATTGAGCGACCATAGGGGAGAATTTGCTACAAGGAATCAAATGAATATTGCTCTATATAGACGTAATGAGATGAAGATGTGTGTAAGTATTTTTTTTCCTCGTTGCGTTTGTTAATAAGTTATATTTAATTTAATATAAAAAAATTTACGTAAAGCAAATAAGAGAGGTGATCAAATTGACATAAGGGACAGATTTTCGAATAGACATGTCTCTTATAGTAATTTAACCATCTCTCTTATTTGTTTCGCATAACTTTTTAGCGTATTATATATAAGTTATAGAGTGATAGTAAATTAAAGATTCATCCGACAAAAAAAGTTCTCTAGTCGTCCTACCCAAGTAGTGAAAATTCTACTAGCAACTATTATTCCTAAAGAAAAAAAAGAAAATGAATAATTTGAAGAAACTAAACACCAAATTGTAGAAAATAAAATAAAAAAAGTATTAATGTAATACATGAACGTGGGGATGGTACGGGCGTCACTTGAACAGCACGTGTCGTGCAATTTGAAGCCACTGTCGTGGGGCCCTCAGATACAGGTGATAAAGAAGCATCGTGGCTAGCAATTGGTTCGCCGATCACGTGAAAACGGTGGATACGTCACCAACCGCCGTAGGAAAGAGGCGGAGCGTGGTGGCGTGGCAAGTTATACCTACACGCTTGTGAGCTCATGCACTTAGCCATATATAACAGAGCCGTTTAGTTGGTTGCTTCACCGTCCACGKGTCTAAATGCGTTTAACGAGAGTCCTCTAACTAACTCCTTTTAGTTAGATCATAAGGCATCGTTCGGCCTCCATCTTAAATAACGTATTTTAGAGCCTGAATTATTAGGACATCACACGTAAGTATCCGAGCATTACATGTTGTCCCCAAACACTTGAGATGTTCAAATAAAGGTATTTAATAATTATACTTCATCGCGGAACATAAATTTTTGCCAAGACCTTAAAGGCTTGCCTTCTGAAGGTGGCTTTCAGCAGCCGTCCATTCAATTAAGAGCCACCATCCCTACTTATGAAATTGCAAACCACATGGTATTAAMCAAATACAAGAGATTGTTGAGGACATGCTCAACTATGCACACTGCACATGTCCAAAACATCTTTTTTATATATATTTCTCACTTTTAACAAAAATTAAAATATGTTGAGTCAATATAATTTGAGAATTTAACGATTTAGGCTCCGTTGTGTGATCGGATAAGGGAATTAAAATATTAAATAGAAGGGATTAAAAATCACTAAGACATTTTAAAATCATATTATGGGAAAAGCAAAATTGAGTGATATAAAATGCAATAACAAGTGATGATCATCATTTAGCCAATGGCTGAAAGAACTTTTTCATAAAAAGGGAACCCTTCAACTCAAGCTTTTGAGTACTTCTCTGTCTAACTTTAAACACCTTAAATATGGTGAAAGGTTTCATGCATATAATAAAGAAGAGAGGGGCTTTAAAGGAAAAACAATMACTTTCTAATAATATTTATAAGATAAAAAGATTATTAGCATATACCAATTGGAGTTCGAAATGTATGCATATTGACATTTCCATTTTTCCACTTGTTGTATTATAAAGAAATGAAAAACAAATATTCTTTTTGCTATGAAGCAACATCAAATCATACAACATTTCAACTTATATATTTGACTTCATTTGAGATAGAGACTTGGATAAGCAATACCAACCTCCATGGCTTATCAAAACAAGCTACTTAAGCAAAGCTAAAATAGAATCAAAACCTCCCATAATCAATTCACTAAAATCGGGTTTCAAATATTTTAATACATCCTTTCGGGGGATTAATCAACTTAAAAGATGAAACAAAGATAAATTTTTAAATATCATATAAAGAATACTAAGAAAAGGGCTCTATGAATAAGCTAAATTAAACTAAAAAGAAGTTGTAAGCGATTAATAATTTTGTCAAATACCTCAAATCTATATATAGATGATATTAGTTACAATAACGTATACAAATGATTTATAATTTTAATGCTTTTCATCATGTTTTGACCATGACCCTCCAACCTTATATTGTATTATAATTTTTGATTAATTATTTTTTATAATGAATGCCTAAAAGATTTTCATGTGTCAGATAATATTATCGTATTAGATATATATCGAATATATTAAAATATATATATATATTTATAGATTGCTAGGTGAATTTAGATTATCTCATTATCATAAATAATATGGGGAAAGCAAAGATGAAGGAAAAAAGGTGGACCCAAAGTCCCCTAAGAATAAAGCTAACTCAGATTCATCATAATAACTTAGAACCCAGCAGCACACCAACATTTCCCTTTCCAAGGTAAGTCCTCCCTCCTGGTGGTGAGCAAAAAAGCTTGAAAAGCAAGCTCAACGACAAACTTCAGACGCTTCTTCTGTTCTATCTCTCTCTTGCATTAGGCGCCATTACCAAGCGGCAGTTAGTTAACAAGGCTCAAAAGTAGTCCAGAATTCAGCAACCCTTTATAAAGGATTTGCATCTTTCAGATGGGTTCTCAAGAATTCGGTTTGCCACCGACGAATTGGTCTGGAAAGTGAATTTGAGGTTGACTGTAAGAAATATGACTCAGGCTGTTCTTTCTGCTGGAGATGATGGCTGCTGCGGCAGCGGAGGTGGCCGGACAGTCGTGGTGGGAGTTAAATTGGATGCTCAGAGTAGGGAGCTTCTTACTTGGGCTTTGGTTAAAGTGGCTCAGCCTGGAGATCGTGTCATTGCTCTTCACGTACTTAACAACAACGGTATGTCCTTAAAAAACGAGTTATAGTATTTTTGTCAAGTTTGATRAGTTCTTTGAATAATTCTATGTTGAATATCTTCTATTTGAATAATCATCTCCACTTGGTGAATTGGTTTCATGCTATTCATGTATTATTGTGCTTGAGTTTAGATTTTCTTTAGGCTGAGTTTCTTAGTTAGAATCCTGTGAAAATCTCATCTTTTTTTTTCTTTTYCCCCCCTCCTCCTACTTTTAAGCCTAAGAAATGTAGGAAAAAGGAACACTTTTGGGTTTTCGGTTCTCAGGTTTTCTTTTTTYACTTTCCCATTTGATTGATTTGGTGAAATGTGTTTCTGGAAACTGTGAAACTTTTGCTTCTTGGTTCTTCCTTCTCTGTTCAGGAGAGGAAATAATCCTCACTCTTCTTCAGGATTTTTTTAATGGTTGCCTGGTCAGCAATTTCGTGATTTTGGATTCCATTTTCACATTTTGTTGACAGTTAATTTATTATTGTGGTCTAATGTCTGTGTGCAGAGATTGTGGATCGTGATGGGAAATCATCTTTGCTTTCGTTGGTAAAAGCATTTGACTCTGTTCTTGCTGTGTATGAAGGTTTCTGCAACCTGAGGCAGGTTCGTGAAGTTATAAACTTTCTCTTTTCTTTTGTGTTTTTTGTACCTTTATTCATTTGCGAATTTGGGGAAATAGTGGAACTTTTGTAGCTGGAACCTCTTCTTTCCTGACGATTTACCCTTTACCTTTTGTGGTACAAAAAGCACTGTCGGTGGTAGGAAGTCATTCAATTGTATTATGTTTTCATTTTATTTCTTAGGAGAATTCAGTTTGGATTTCCTGTTCTTTATTAAGATATATAGAAACAAGTGAATTAAAAGATACCAAAATGCCTGAATCGAGCGGAGCATCTAATGTTGCGTGGGTCTTTAAGATGTGATATGTTCGTTCTCATCATTTTAATGGTAACTGTAGGTTGATCTCAAGCTAAAGATCTGCAGAGGCTCCTCAATTCGCAAAATTTTAGTTCGTGAAGCAAAATCTTATTTTGCTACTGAGCTTATATTGGGTACAGCGAAGAATAATCACACCATCAAGTCACCAGCATCTGTAGCTAAATATTGTGCTAAGAAGTTGGCAAAGGATTGTTCAACTTTAGCTGTCAATAATGGGAAAATTGTCTTCCAGAAAGAAGCCTCAACTTCTCCCCGTTTCAGTGCAAAAGGTTGTAGTTCTACTCATAAACTTAGGTTCAAGTAATTTTTGTAAATTTCACCTGCAGAAGTTTTACTTTTTCTTTTTCTCTCTTTTCGGGGTTTTGCTTTTTCACTGCAGAAGTCGAGCATCATCATAGAATTAGTCTAATCAGTGCGATTCAGAGGTCTTTGAGTAAGAATACCAGAACAATTGCAGATGGAAATGCAGTAAAACCTGTGAAATCTGATAAAGGTTGTGATGAGATTTCACATCTGGTCTCAGAAAATGGTCATCCTATTTCTGTCGACAGTACCTTGAAAAAGCATTGTGCCATCTGTTCTCGAGATGCAGTATCGCCATATGATTCCTCTTCAAAATCAACAGAAGAATCCTCTGAAGAGGACGATCAAGACAACTCGATGGCCTTAGTACCCGTGCCGAAGATAGAAGCTGCATCTAGTTCACTTTCACTTTTGATAAGAGAACTGCCKGAAGTTAGACCCGGTTGGCCGCTTCTTCGCCGAGCCATTATTTCAAACAAGCTTGCATCTAATGGCTCCTCAGTGCGTCAAATATCTGTTGTTCAGTGGGCGTTGCGATTGCCCAGCAGACATTTATTGTCAATTGAAAATTCAAGTGAAAAAGGAAGATGTCATCATGATGAAGATCAACCTTCTGAACTAAATGGAGAAAGTGGAGCAATCGTTCCTGTAGGGAATGACAATCTCTGTGCTCCATCTTCTCCAGACAGCACCTCAAAGACCTTACCAGAGGAGTTGGAGGGCCTTCATGAGAAATATTCAGCAACCTGTAGACTGTTTAATTATCAGGAACTTCTTTCAGCAACATCAAAATTCATCCCTGGTATGTATATCTCATAAGTTCTGTACCTAACCACATAGTTTAGTRAACTTACTAATAAATTGTCTACTTTCTCAAATTCCAGATAATAAAATTGGTAAAGGTGGCAGCAGTGAGGTTTATAAAGGTTGTCTTCCTGATGGGCAAGAGCTTGCTGTGAAGATCTTGAAACCATCTGACGATGCTTTGAAAGAGTTTGTTATGGAAATCGAGATTATTACTGCATTACATCACAAGAACATAATCTCACTTTTTGGCTTCTGTTATGAGGACAGCCACTTCCTCCTGGTTTATGATTTCCTCTCAAGAGGAAGCCTCGAAGAGAACCTTCATGGTATATCTTTGCAAAAAAAATTTCTGAATTCTTTTGTGAATAGAAATGAATACACTCCATTTCTCATAAGCAATTCATAAATCAGGTAATAAGAAGGATCCATTTGCTTTTGGGTGGACTCAAAGATATAAGGTGGCTGTTGGTGTAGCTGAGGCACTGGAATATCTTCACAACAGAGACACTCAACCTGTTATTCACAGGGATGTCAAATCATCAAATATACTACTCTCTGATGATTTTGAGCCACAGGTAGTGCGTTATTTTCTCTTATCAATCAACTTAGTGGTTTAGTCTCTCATGTCCCGCTGTTAATGTGCTCATGTTTCCTGTTTCCTTTTTATTTGTTTTTTCCAGCTCTCTGACTTTGGACTTGCTAAATGGGCTTCAACCACCTCATCTCATATAACATGCACCGATGTTGCAGGAACCTTTGGGTTTGTACACATTCTATAGCATTGTAATGCTATTTAGATTTCAATCAGTAGCGCAAAAAAAAAAAAAAAAAAAAAAGAACAAATAGCGAATTGAGACAGTTGATATTAGTCTGTCGAAGAAGAAACTTTAAAGTTGGTTAAACTTGAGTTTAAAGTAATTACATTACATAACCCTGTAGCTTAACAAAAGAGCAAAGGAAACAAATAATAGAGGAAAAATGAATTGAAAATGATAAATTTGTGAATGCTTACATCTTTTACTTCTGATAGTCTTACCTGGTAAGCAACATTTTATTGCAGTTACTTGGCTCCTGAATATTTCATGTACGGCAAAGTCAATGATAAGATTGATGTTTATGCTTTTGGAGTAGTGCTTCTTGAACTTCTATCAGGAAGAAAGCCAATCAGCAATGACAATCCGAAGGGCCAAGAGAGCCTGGTTATGTGGGTATGTGCTTAGTTCTTACCTATTTAGCCATTTTCAAACTCTTCTGTTCTTGGATTAATGAAGTTAAGTTAACAATGTACAGGCAAAACCAATTCTAAGTTGTGGTAAATTCACTCAATTGTTAGACCCAAGTTTGGGTACCAACTATAATCATGAACAAGTGGAGAGGATGGTTTTAGCTGCTGCTCTTTGTATCAGGCGTGCTGCAAGAGCTCGGCCTCAAATGAGCCTTGTAAGTTATCTAAACTCTCCCTTCCTTTTGATTGCAAATAGAAGATTAATTGATATGATCACACACTTGTAAGCAGATTATTAGTTTTTTCTGAAGCAGCTTTTGATAAAGATTGAGGCTACAGCTTTCTATCTCCCAAATCTATGTTCAGTAAAGGGGTCTTCTTTCCCCTGGATTACCTTTAAGTTTTCTAGTGTTTTGGCCTTTAAGTTTTCTAGTGTTTTGGCCCATGCAAATGCTTGTGTTACATTCTATTTTCTGTTTTCATATTCTTTTACGTCTTTCTATTGTTTAAATTCCCAAAGATGTACATTTAATTACATTGTCAGGTCTCCGAAAATGAAAATCTTGGTAACTTCCAGGATCCTGTTTTAAGTCCTATCCTCGTTGGGAAAAAGTGTAACAAAGTAAAATTTCATGATGACATTTCCTGTCCAAATGCAAGTGTTTGCTTATTTTTTAGACTACTGTCATTTGAATAGTCAAATTACCTTGAGATGCAGCCATTGTCAAATTTTCATATATACTTTGACTAAGCTTTGAGATGAAATCTACAATCTGGCTCTTTTCGTCATAATCATTAACTCTTTGCTTCTATCCAAAGAATAGATTAATAAAATTCACCTTGTCGCTTGCAGACAAATATTCACACGATTTAGTAAAAGCCATCTTCTTCATGTATTTCGAATTGTGAACTTAACCTGATATTAAAATATAATCTTACATWTGTGTTTTGACATAGCTATTCAGAAAGGGTATGGTTTTGGTTCCTAATATCCTGTTCTATACAATCTTGCTATTGCAGGTACTAAAGATCCTCCAAGGTGAGGTAGAGACGACCAAGTGGGCAAGGCTACAAGTTAATGCATCAGAAGGTTCTGATACAATGATACCTGTTCATGCTTTCGAAGGGCTTGATGCATTGGATGACGAGTCCTTCTCAAAATCCAATCTCCAGTCTCATCTTAATCTTGCATTGCTTGGTGTAGAGGACTCTCTATCTGTGAGCAGCATCGAGCAAACCATCTCATTAGAGGACTATCTACGAGGCAGGTGGAGCCGGTCTTCAAGCTTCGACTAACTGAATCACTGTCAAAATGCAAGAAGACATTCTGTTACCATTCTTTCTGTATATTTTCTTGTCCATTTGGTTAGCAGTTCTTGCTTCTGAATTGAGTGCTTTATGGGTCTTGGATGTGAGGATGTTTGCATGTGTGCCCTCCTCCTTCCCTTCGTAGTTATCRTTACTGTAGGACATTAATGTGTTAGCTTTGGGAAATTTTTGGTCAGTTCTCTTCCCAATCTGAATGATGAACTGGACCTATTTCTTTTCAAGTGTAAGAAACTATCATTATCAATAAGATCTCCTGAAGATGGTTTTGATATGCAGAATACTGATGAACTACATTCAGGCACCAAGAATTTCTGCTCGAACATATCCTCCCTTCTATGTTCTTTCTATTTCTTGGTCCCAGCAACGATTTTGTGCTAAATTTCCATGTTCCAATTTCCTTTTTGATTGAAATCTATAGGGGGTGAAATATACCACACACGTGCACTGCTGCCTTTGCTTTTACCCATGTTTTAGGCCATAAATATGATGCATTAATACCTGTGTGGCTTTATAGTCACCTTTCCTTCTGTGACAACAAAATCCCATTGTGATGCTAAATACTATTCAATTATGAAATTGACTGCTCTCTGCCTATATCTTGCCATTGTTCCCCACTAATTCATGCATTTATATCTCTATATATATTATTGGCTACGTCTCTTTCTACCACTTACATTACATGCAGTGGATTTAATTGGTCGTTAAAGGATAACCAGAAGGAAATGAACAAAATAGATTACAATTTTCTGGGAGCTATTTTTGGTAATAACAAGAGATGGGACTCGTGGGAGTCGGGAGGAGGGACTCGTAAAGAGGACATGATTCTTCTAACGTTATTTATCTTATTTATAATATTTAAATTTTAAAATATTATTTGAAATGTATTTAAATAGCATTGTACAAATTATAATCCATATAGGATTCTCGAGTTAATCTTAATGTAAATATTTTATCTCTACTTGCATATATAAATCCTAACAAATTCTTGTTAATAGACTTTAGTGTCCAAATTCTTTAGTAATGGGACCTAAGATGGAAAATTAAGTTTTGTGAATGAGTTTGGCTGGGTATAAAGTTTATACTTTCGTCCTCGAGTTGGGCCGAATCAAAATTTAAATTTTAGATCGATTCAAATTATATATATTTTTCAATACGATAAAAAACACAAAACAATGTTGTGAACAAATTTATTAAATATTTATTATTTTGATTGAATTTATAACGGGCTAAGCTAATGTAAGGCCCTCTTTCGACTCATTTTAAACTAATAATTTTTATAATTAGTAGAAGAAATGCCTTAAACAAAAATTAGTTAACTCAATTGTATTTCACAAAAATTTAAGTTTGAATTTATATATTTTTTTAAATAATGAAATAAAGTGTTTTTAGCTATTTTTATTCTTCTCTTTTGTTATTTTCCTCTTATATTATTATCTAAAATTCACAAACCAAATAAGAAAAATTACTTCATGGGAAATCAATTTTCTTTTACTTAATGTTTTCCATAATTAACCAAAAACATGTGAATTTCTAATTTTCTAAAAATTTCCTTYTTCTTTTTGTCATTGAAATTCTTAAACCAAAGAAGACCTGCAGGAGGATGAAGATTGAATATCACAGGAGTGGGAAATGCCTTTAGAAGGAGGAAGAAAATTGGCAGTTGTATTTTTATAAAGGAAGAAGTTAAAAAAAAAAAAAGGATAATTAACTCCCCGTTTCATAAAACTTTCAAACGATATTATGTTAATAAACTCTAAATTTATTAAATTTTAAATATTTAATTGAATTATAAAAAAGTGACTACTAATTTAGTCTCGAGAACTTTTTGTGAAAGTAATTGGAATTGCATCCTCATGGGCCACGTGGCACCGTTCAATTCGTTTCCATCCACCAATTGCTTCAATGTTTTTTTATTATTTTAACACTTGAATTGTTCTATTTTCTTAAATGAATTGTCTAATTGTTGGTGGCCTCTTGCYAATGTAAATTTATTATGAACAAATTTTATGGGATCTTCTTGACATATTTATATTTGGTCCTGCATTATACAAGTTTATTTTACTTTTTTTTTCAAATTTTAAATATAAATTAATTTATCAAAAAACCCGCAAAGAGGTGAAACTTTTTTCAATGATAAAGTATATGAGAAATACATGCTACGGAGAAGAATTAATTAAAGTTAATATTYTAATTATAAATATTATTAAATCCTAGCTTGACTTGTCTTAATCTCTCCAACTCTGGTTTTTCTGGACAAGTTCCAAAAGATATTCTGCACCTTTCCAGGTTAATCACACTTTGATCTCTCTGAACGCTTTGAGCTTAGTTTGGAAACTCATGATTTTAAATTGTTCAAAAAGATATTCTTCAGTTGTACACTTGAAAACATTACCTCTCGGCAACACTGGATTGCATGGTGAGATTCCGGATAATACTTTCTATCTACCAAATTTGGAAAGACTTTGTTTGACGAGCAACTCTGATCTCACTGGTAAGTTAGGAAGCATGAAATGGAAGAGAACTAGCACATCTCTAAGAGAGCTGGGACTTTCTGCAATAGGTCTGAAGTCACTACATCTTCTGGATCTATCACTGCGAATTCTCTGGTTGGATTCCAGAATCTCTTGCAAATCTTACACAACTCAATCGTTTGGATCTACATTGGAACATGTTTAAGGGTCAAATACTATCAAAACTTCTAAATCTTAAGGAGTTAATGCACTTASACCTTTCAAACAGCCATCTAGAAGAATCAATGCCCAACCTTTTTGGCAGTTTTGACAACTTAACGTACAAATCTTTTTTATAACAATTCTTTTGGAGATTTTCCTTCCTCAATAACCAAATTTGAAGCAACTTGGCATCTTAGACTTACTCATTGTCAGGTCCCCTTCCTTCAAGCATTACTGGGTTGCAGAATTTGACCATGCCCCTATTGTTGATAACTCACTTAATGGGATGATACCTTTTTGGCTGTGCACCATCCCATCCTTGAGAGATTTAGAACTTGAATCTAATCAATGACGAGTTCCAATATGAGCCATTGATATATACAGATCTGAGTGAAAATAAGTTGCAGGGTCCCATTTCAAGATCACTTTCTTTATCTCTCATCAAACAATTTTAGTGGTCCTCTRGAAGTTCACATGCTTTCAAATCTCAAACAASTTTGGAGGCTTGATCTTTCTGAATGTGGTTTGTCACTGACCAACAAAAATGGAGCCAGCACTCTGCCGGCTTCAGTTGCAGTTTTGCGGTTATCCTCGTTCTGACATACGAGAGCTAGATTTCTTAAGAGATGCAGAAAGTCTAATCAAATTAGAYCTTTCAAGCAACAAGATTGCAAAAATTYCTTACTGGGCATGKTCTAATTAGAAAACTTCAGCAGATCATATGAATTCTTTTTGAAACTTTCTTACAAGGATAGACCATCTGAATTTCGATAATCTTGCTGGTCTTGATCTGCGATCCAATTTGCTTCAAGGGCCAGTTCCAACTCCACCATTCACCATCTCTGATTTCTTCATATCATTCAAGATACTTATTGGAGAGATCCTTTCATCTATCTGCAATTCTAGTTTCCTCGGAATTCTTGATTTGTCTAACAACCGCCTGACTGGTGCAATTCCAAATTGTGCTGCAAACTTGAGCAGAACACCCTCAGCGTTGGATATGCACATGAGTCTGTTTTATGGGCAAATACCTGCTGCTTTTGAAGTTGGAAACAGGCAAAGGAGTCTCAATTTGCACAGCAACAAATTAAAGGAGAACTGCCACAGACGTTGGCTAATTGTAGTGAATTGGAAGTTCTTAATCTTGAATTTTTTTTTTTTTTTTTCTAAATAGTACATTCCGTATGTGGCTTGGAACTCTTCCAAGTTTACATGCTCTTAGCCTGAGATCTAATTAATTACATGGCCAATTGAGCACTTCCAGGAAAAAAAACTACATTCCCTAAGCTGTGAATCCTAGACATGTCTTTCAACGAGTTTAATGGCACTTCCACCAATATTGCTTAAAAATTTCCAACCAATGTTGAAAGCCGATGAAGACGTGCCACTGAAATATTTAGGAGACGAATATTATCAAGATCCTGTGATGATTACGGAGAAAGAACAGAATATTCAACTTGTGAGGATTTATTCAATCTTTATCACTATTAACATCTCCTGCAGCAGGTTTGAAGAGAGGATTCCGAATTTCATTGAGAACCTTCATTATCTACGACAGCCGAACCATTCCGCATAAACAGTTTTGGAGGTCAGGTTCCACCACAACCTGGAAACTTATACTTTCTTGAATCATTAGGCCTATCCTCAAGCCAACTTGTTGGAGAGATTCCTGGACAACTTATAACATTAAGATTTCGTTCGGTCTTGAATGAGTCCTACAATTATCTCATTGGACACATTTGGTAGGCAACTAGTTTGATACATTTGATAATGATACTTAGAAAACGTGGATTTGTATGGAAATCGTTCGTCAAAAAATTGTGGGCAAGATGAGAAACCACACCAGGTTCCATACAGCCGCCTTGGCCGTACAGCAGACCAAAAACATGTGAATTTCTAATTTTCTAAAAATTTCCTTCTTCTTTTTGTCATTGAAATTCTTAAACCAAAGAAGACCTGCAGGAGGATGAAG
>MEJB01000071.1:994408-1071691 GCA_001752375.1 Rhazya stricta
CATTTAATCTGGAGCTTCCTTAAGTGTTCCGATTTCAACTTCCGAAGTTTTTCAGCTGTAAGGAGCGCCTACTATCACATTTATCTGGGAAGGAGGACGTCATTTAAATTCTGGAAGTTTTTTTAGGTTTCCGTTTCTTTTTTTCGAGGGCGACGACGTTACGGAATCTTGGAATACTAGCCGATCTTTTGTCTTTCCGTCTTCGTTGGAGCAGCAGTGTGGGACGTCGAAAACTTGACGATGATCCCGGACGTAGGGTTGTCGACCGCGTCCTCTTTCTTAGTTTTCTCGTCGTTTACTTTTAGACCCAACGGGCTTCACAAACCACGTTCTCACCGGTGTCTTCGGACCAGGTTCCTCTTTTTGCAGGAGGATGGTCTATTTACGCCATCACCAAGAAGGACGTCAACTTTGAAGGTTTCAACTTTAATCCTTGGATTTCTTTGAGGTCCTAATTTTTTACAGGAGGGTCTCAATTTCAGATCATTGCTAGACTTCAACTTTAAGTGACCTGTTAAACATTTGACTATGCTATAAGAAGCAAAAAACATTGATATATTATTGATAACTTGACTTATATGTTTTTCTAAGCTGCCTATGTATCCAAAGCAGAAATAAAGTCAAACATAGTTCATCTTCACATAATCTGAATTTGCAGTTTAAGCTCATGCAATCAAAGAGCAATTTGAAGTTTTATTGAAATTTTTAGGTAGTTTTAACTCTTATCAAGGAGTAACATACAATTTAGGCTCGTACATTAAGGAGCATCTTCAATTTTTTTGTTGAGGCATTTAGACAGTTTTAATTCTTATCAAGGAGTATGTGCAGTTTAGGCTCGTACACTAAGAAACACTTGCATTTTTTGGCATTGAATCTTTGGCTTCAAATTCTGAGAAAAGGTTAACCCCACTTTGAAATTCCAGCTTCTTCTCATATTTGGTTGACTCTTTAACATGAATTCCTCGACTCTGATCGGCGAGGATATATATTTCCTTATCATGAGCATGAGTAGCTAATTTTTCAAAAGTTTTCGATTGAATGCCTTTAAGAATATATTGAATACCCCATTGAATGCTTTGAATACACATCTCAATCAAAGATATCTCACAAAGTTGGTCTCTCTAGTTTAGACTCAAATTACTCCAATGATTGATAAATTCAATGATAGGTTCATCATTACACTATCGAATTTAGCTTAATTCAAGCATCATAACAGTTCTTTGAGTGCTATAAAATCGATTCATAAATTCCTACTTGAGTTGACTCCAACTATCAGTATATCCAAGAGTAATGTCCGTACACCAATCAAAAATATTAACTTTAAGGAATCTAACAAATTGCTTGACAGGTAAATGCCCTTTAGTACCTGTATTTTTCCATGTCTCGACAAAGTCAGCTATATGTTGTTTTCGGTTTCCTTTTCTATCAAATTTTTGAAGCTTGGGAGGTTCATAATTGATTGGCATTTGAAGACTGCATATCCTTTGAGTATAAGTTTTGCTGTACCCTTGAGAGGTCTGGTACTTCTTTCATGCTTTTCTTCAATTGTTTTCACAATGACATCATTCAGGTTATTTACTGAGATGAATCTATTACAAGAAACTTGAATATTTTGTACTTTCATTGTAGTTTTAGATTCGACTTTAGATTGATATTGTACTTGAGCAACCTTGACATATTCAACATCATTTGTAATTTTTGGTTGTTTTGGAGCAGTTTGACTTGTTTCTCTAGCACCATTGAGGCGATTCAACAATCGGTCAAGTGTGATATCTCGCTGTTGGGTACTGTCTGCAAGTTCTTTAATCAATTTGGCCAACTTTGTGATTTGTTCTTCAATGGTGGTAGCACGAATCATCATAACTAATGCAATAGATGAAGTTGTAATAGAATTTTCATGATATAGCTTCTCCAATTGTAGATCTTCTTGGTGAACAACAATTACAGAGTTTGCATAAGACTCATCATCATCTTGCTTGGATGTTTGTGACTTGGTTCCAGCATTGAACAAGGACATGGTTGTTCTTCTGGCAGAATCAACTCCCTCATTTCTCTATGCGATTGGTCTTACATATGTAGTCAACATGGTTGAATTTGTAGCAACAYCAACTATCGCAGATTTTGAAGGGGTRGCTTCCAAAATGTTGTTCTTCGAGCTATTGATGAATTTTACTCGATTTGTTTTGAAGAGAAGAGATGAACGATAGAGATTGTCCCACTGGAAGAGTCAAAATTTGCTTACACAAATCTCTTGTCGACAAATATAATATGAAAGTAAGAGAAATATGTAACAAAGTATTAATCTTATAAATTTGATAAGAAAAATCTTACGATCTCTGAAATGTTCATGTCAAAAACTCAGTCTGTTGATTCTTTTCTTTAGAATTTTTCGAGAGCTTCACAGCTTGATCTTGGGATTTGGAGAGAAACTTGGTGCTCTTTCTTCTAAGGTTCTCTCATTGTGAATTTTTGGTCCTCAAATATGAATTTCTAAACCTCTTCCCCTTATGTTTTGACCTTTATTTATAGGCAAAATGAATTCATTTGATTGGTCGAAAACACATCTAGGAGCAACGTGGCAGTACCTGATTCGCCGAGCCACATCCTTGATTTTCAGTGGTTGAATTTTCTCATCATTGACACATGTTAATGGTTCAGTTGCTAATATGTCAAATACTCCCTATTTTAATGAGAACATTTAAAATCACTTCTACATATATGATATAAATTAATAATCCATGACAATGTCACCAAAAAACATGATGCACAAAGTCATAGCCATTGTAATAGAGTTCAGTTAAGTATAATGGTGAATCAAGTTTCGTTTACATAGGGATTATAACTAAATACCAAATTCACCAAATTTCCCTAATTTAAGCATACCAATTGTAAGATTGTATAAATTAAAACTATTAACAAAAGAAAACCAATAGAAACCCTTTTCATGAAATGTTGTTGCCAGTGTRTTGACCTTATTTATAGAAAATTCCAAGAATCAATATTGTAGTAAAATGTAGTTGGTCAGTGTATTAACTCGACKTATTCTAATAATAACCTAAACTGATCTCAACATTTATTGTTACAATTTCCAAATTATATCTAATTGTCAATGGTAGAATTTCCCAATTTATGTTTTACCCAATCGTTTGGTGTAAACCCCCTATTCTTGATTAGCACAAGTTATATCCCTCTTTGAATTAGATTAATCAAAATTACATTATCGATTTACACTTACTATTGAAAATCACTCCATAGAAATTGAATTTATCCCTGGTTGGATAAATATTACATGTTATTGTTACCTAGTTCGTAACCAATTACTCCACCTTCCGGTCCTTCACAATTGATTATTAGATCGATTTATGGGTAGCTAATTTATAAAAAAATTAAGAACATCGTAATGATCATTAACAAATAATATAGTAAGGAATTATAAACTATGAAACCCGAGGTGTTTTGGACTTCTGAATATTTATTTGGGGTTTTGTAATATTGAATGCACGTTCAAAAATTAAAAATTTTAGATAATTAATTTAGAATTATTTTATTAGTTTTGTACACACGTATTATCCATTTTCTCTTAGAACCAAGCTGTAGGAAATTTTATCGCGATCAAAAAATTCAGGCGTGTCATGGGAAGCATGCCATTCATTTATATTATTTATATTTATAGCCCTAATGTAATTACTAGAATGCCCTCAATTTGAATTAGTCAATGCATGTAAGGCTAGGATATTCTCCATGCATGCATAGGTTGCCCATATTTTGACCAAACCACTATCCATTTCAATTCATTTCTTATTTCTTTTCCCTCTTCTTTTTCCTCTTTGGCTGAAATTCTTACTGATATTCCCTTCAAAATTTCTAGTTAAATTAAAGTTTCTTGGAGAAGCCTTTTTAATTCTTATTAAAGAAGCTTTTATAAGAAACAAACCTCTTCCTTTCTTCTTTTTCTTGAAGCTTTCTTGGGTAGAGATATAAAGCAACAAAGGTTCCCTTGTATTGGCACAGGCAGGAAGGGAGATTTCACCAGGTATCTTTTTATACTCTTGAATGCATTGCTACCAGCTTCATCCCATTCAAAAAGTACTTCTTTTCGCATCAATCGACTAAATGGTTGACAGCTACCAGCAAGATTTGAGATGAATCTTCTCAGATAAGCCAACTTCTTTTGTAAGCTTCAGATGTCATGCATTTTTCGAGGCTATGACATTCTCAATATGGCATCAAGTTTAGCTTGATCAATCTCAATGCCATATTGGCATATAATGAATCCCAAAAATTTTCCTAAAACAACTCCAAATGTGCATTTCAAGGGATTCATCTTGAATTGATGATGGCGTAGTTGTTCAAAAACTTTTCTTAGATCTTCTAAGGTCACCCTATTTTCGTGACTTCACGACTAGATTGTTCACATAACATTCAACATATTTGTGGAGCATTCATCGAAGATCTTCCACATTGTTCACTGGTATGTTGCTCTTACATTTTTCAGACCGAATAGCATGACCTTGTAGCAATAAGTACCCTTGGGAGTGCAAAAAATAGTCATTTTTTCATCTCTTGGTGCCCTTCGTATTTAATTATAGCTATATGAACTATCCATGATAGATAGCACCTTGTGTCTAGTGGTTGCATTGATCATGAGTTCGGTGATAGGAAGGCAAAAATCATCTTTCGGACATCCATTGTTTACGTCTCTGAAGTCAATGCATACCCAGATTTGATCATTCTTCTTTCTTATAGGCACAATGCTTGAGATCCATGTGGGGCATTTGACCTCTCAGATGAATCCTGCCTTAATGAGCTTGTTGACTTCTGCTTCAATGRAAGGGATCAACCCGGCGYGAAAATGCCTTTGTCCMTGCTTTACTGGACTATCCCCTCGCTTGATGGCCAGATGATGAACTGCAATCTTTGGGTCTAAACCTGGCATTTCTTGATATGTCTAASCAAAGACATTCTTGAATTCCTGYAGAAGTCGGTATATATTTCACTCACTTTTGGAYATAAAAGAGCACTTATGTAGATTAGGCTTCGGTCTTCTTTAGTGCCCAAGTTGATTTCTTTYAACTCATCTACAGYAGCTTTTGTGCCTTYSCAAGTTTAGGATGTGCTTTTTCGGCATCTTCTTCTTCATTATATTCATCAATAATATTGATATGGTAAGATGAGTCAACACTTTCTTCATCTTCCTTCTTTGGTTTTGTATGAATTATGGTTTTCAGTTTAGCTTTGAGAACACTGCCGCAATTCAGGAGAAGTGTACTTTTCCTCCTCATCCTAGAAGGTATTTTGCTTCGACATTCGTTTGCATCAATGTCCGCATATGAAGACTTTTCAACCTTTTGAATTGTCCTAGATTCTTTATCTACTCTCGATCTTTTGAAGGTGGAATTTTTGTTTGATCTTCTTCCTTGGGGTCCCAACTGCTCAAAAACTGAGGTGTGAGAGTTTTCTTTCCTTAATCGGTCAAAAATTGACTTGTGACCCATCATTGAACATTCATCTTCCACTAAGGTATGGCAATTGCTTACTCTCTTTATTGCTATGTACATAGGTGCGGGTTGCTTGAATTCGATGCTCGCAGGTGAATTTTCTACAAAATACCAATTTTGTTTTAGCATCTTTCGTGTTTCATTCAGGCCATGACCCTTCGATTCAGGAATAAGTCTTCCTAATGTATTTTAACTTTGTGGATCATATCCAGTATTAGCTAAAAGCTTGTAAGCATTAGGATCGAAACCCTCTTTAGTTCTTTTGAATTGTAATGAACCATGCTCCACCATTGACCCCACCTCAGGTCGTGCAAAATCCTTCAAAATAGGCTTTAATTGTTTCAACACCTCGAGTTTGGTTAAAGGCATGGTAAATCCTTGTAGAGATTTGACTTTAGAAAATGGAGACTCTCCTTCCTTTCTCATTGATTTTGGATTATAGCGGAGGAAGGTAGGTGTTTGAATATGTTGCGCTTTTACCTTATTGCTTTTTGTTTTGCTCATGAATTTCACAGAATGATGAAGTTCTTCCTTAATGAAGGCTTGAGATTTAGGAATGACATAACCTTTACCTTAAATTTGTTTCTCTGGGGCTATCTAACTTTCACCAAATGATATGTTTTTCCCACCAAGGAAAATTTTTGCCTCTTCAATATATTCTTCTGCCTTCGTGAAAGGTTTGTTGTCTGCGATTACCTTCTTCATAKCACYATTATCRATGYACTTGAAGCATTGGTAGAGTGTTGAGGGTACAACCCCATTATCATGAAGCCATGGTCTTCCCAGCAACATATTCTAGGAGGTTTTGGAATCGATCGCATAGAGTAGAACACTCAATGACATCTCATCAATTAGTAAGTCTAATCGAATGGTGTCCAACGCTTTTTGACCTCCTTGATTAAAGCCCTAGATCATGAGGCGACTTTGAGAGATTTCTTTATAGGAAATCCCAAGTTCTCTTAACATAGGATGTTAACTGTTGAACCTCCATTTAGCAATATTCAATTTATCTTCTTTTCTTGTGCATAGCTTGATACGAATAAAGGTCTGTTATGGGGTTTTGAACCCAACAACAAATTATCATTGTTGAAAATTATGGCCGTCATACATGCGACTGAATTTGAAGAGCACCCCTTGGCTAGCATAGGGAAACCTCTTGAACTGAATCGTTTGGAGACGAAGGGGTGGAATTACTTATTCTTGTTTTATCTATCGTAGAACAGGAGACAGCTTCAAGATGTCAGTTAATGTTCTTGCAAAGAACTGCCCCAATGTAATCGGTTATATTTAATTTGTTGACGACTTTTTTATGAATAATTTTATTTGGCTTAGGTACATTTCTTTTTATTGTTTTGGTTCGTTGAACGAATATCTTTTTTACAAATTTATCTTCATGATTCTTTCAGCATTTTAAAATTATCTAGCCTTCAGAATCAAAATGATTAGCTTTTCCACATTCAATATTTTCAGATGGTTTTGCAACCACATCTGTCACTTGGTTAACTAATTTCCAAGAAGATTAAGGTGAGGGCTTCATGTCGAACTTCATCACGTCGAACTGCCCAAATTTAATCTCAACGAAGCATTCAGCAGATTGTGAGACATTGAGATATCCACAGCATTTGCATTAGTAGATATGGAGGAGAAGTGTATGATATAATGCTTATTTGCTTAGCAACAACTCTTTCTTCTTCCAATAAAATGCATTTTTTATGAGCTAATTCTATGACTTTGTCCTTAAAGATAAAGCAAGCTAAGAAGATGATGATATTTACAATAATTTGGATATCCCAATAGTCTTGCTTCTTCTAGTTGTTTCACCTTTGCCAGTTCGATGACCTTGGCTTTCAGCATGTCATCAATCATTTCCAAAACGTTAGAATCGAGAAATGGATATTCTTTGTCTTGCATATCTTTCAAAGTCATGAATATTCTTCCAAGATCTGGAGCAGTATTTACTTACTCTGTAATTTTTTTGCTTATTTTTTAGGTATCATGACAAGTGCTGCAGTTGTTGTCATGGATGCTTTCGTGTCAGATTTGCAAGATGGTGTAATTGCTTTCTTGAGGTCAAACCTCTCTTTCTTTCGTGGGTCGGGGACTGAAACTCATTGATCTCCATGCATTGTAATGCTCACTGCATATCATGAGCCTGGGTAGCCAATTCTTCAAAGGTTCTTGGCTGGATTCCTTTCAAGATGTACTTGAGGCTCCAATGCATACCTCGGATGCACATCTCGATTGTAGATTATTGTGGTCTTTACAATTCAAACTCAAACTTCTCYATCGATTGATGTAATCAATGACTGTTTCATCTTTCCATTGCTTGGTATGGCGAGTTCCAACATACTTACTGTTTGATGGGTGCTGTAAAAGTGATTGAGGAATTCATGCTCAAGTTTGTCCCAACTATCAATTGGTCTGGCTGTGAGGTCGATGTACCAATAGAACGTGTTTCCTTTGAGAGATTGAACAAGTTGCTTGACAAGATAGTCCTCGTATATGCCAGCATTATTGTAAGCCTCAACCAACATACTTACTGTTTGATGGGTGCTGTAAAAGTGATTGAGGAATTCATGCTCAAGTTTGTCCCAACTATCAATTGGTTTGGCTGTGAGGTCGATGTACCAATAGAACGTGTTTCCTTTGAGAGATTGAACAAGTTGCTTGACAAGATAGTCCTCRTATATGCCAGCATTATTGTAAGCCTCAACGAAATGTGCAATATGTTGTTTAGGATTTCTCTTACCATCAAATTGTTGAAATTTTGGAGGTTGATAGCCTATGAGCATCTTCAAGTTGTTATTCCTCTTGGTATATGGTTTAGAATATGTGAAAGAAGATTTATTACTCCTTTCATTTTGTCCTTGATGGCATCCATGATGAAATCCTTCAGTTGGTCAACAAGGATTAGTCAATTTGACGAGACTTGAATTGTTGCGGCTTCTTTTGAAGATCCCGCTTCTCACGTCTTCAGTTTCGAACTTGACTTGAGGTTGTTTGCCTACAAAATCTTGCAGATCCTGACATATTTGAAGGCGTAGGATGTTTTAAAGCAGATTAGCTTGTTTCTCCAACATTGTCAAGCCGATTCAGTAGTTATGCGATTATGCGATTTTATTGTTGAGTGTGCTTTGCAAGATTTTCCACCAAATTCGTCAGATTTGAGATCTATTCTTCAACGATTTAGATGTATGCCATTATAAAGGGCCTAGCAGATGAACTTGTGGTTGGATCTTCATGACCTACCATATCAGGCTTCGGATCCTCTTGAGGAGTTGCTAGCATCAAATCTGAAGTATATCCATCTTCAGAATGTTTGGAGTTCTGGGGTTTAGTTCCTGCATTCAACAAAGACAGAGTCGTTCTTATAGCAGATCTAATTCCTGCTTTTTGAGGAGGAATGTCATTGAACATGGGGTTAGAGTATTCATAGATCTAATTATATGAGAAGTACTCCACTTCTTTCCCAGCATCAGATGGAGCCCTGCTCCACGTCAGGGTTCCTATATATGTGGTTGGCATGGTTGACTTGGCAACAGCACCATGTGTTACAGATTTGGAAGGGGTAGCCTTTGAGATGTTGTTCTTAGGTGCCATTGATGAATTTGACTTGATTTGTTTTGAAGAGGAGAGATGAACGGCAAAAAATTGTCCCACTGGGCATGCTAAAATTTGTTTATATGAATTTCTCATCTATAAAATAATAAGAAAACAAGCGGGATGTAAAATAATTGCATTAATCTTATAAATTTGATAAAATGCGTGTTACAATTTCTGAAACTTTGTCATGGTAAGAACTTGATCCATTAATTTTCTCTTCGGAATTTTGCCAAGGGCTTCATAGCTTGATCTCAGGGTRAGAGAGATTTGGTGCTCTTTTTTCTAAGCTTATCTCAATTTAGACCTTGATATGAATTTTTGGACCCCTTTCTCTTGTGCTTTGACCTCTAGTTATAGGTTAAGCGAATTAATTTGATTGGTTGAAATGACACTTAGAAGCAACATGGCTTCACTTGATTAGCCAAGTCCTATCCTTCATTTTCACTGGTTAGACCTTGCCATCCTTGGTACATGTCATCATCTCATTGGTTAACATGTCACATATTTTTCAATTTAATGGAATATTTAAAATTTATTTTTAATTATTTAAATAGATTATGAAARTCTAATTTAATATATTTCCATATCAATAGTATGAAAAAGAGGCAGAAAAATAATTAATTATTTGTGGAGCAATCACAAATCAGTNTTAATGGAATATTTAAAATTTATTTTTAATTATTTAAATAGATTATGAAAATCTAATTTAATATATTTCCATATCAATAGTATGAAAAAGAGGCAAAAAAATAATTAATTATTTGTGGAGCAATCACAAATCAGTTGCAAACCAACGAACTATTTGTGACCCTCCCTTGTTAATATGAAAATAGAAAGAAAATTAATCAATTTTTTCTAAAGTGGTTGCAAATTAGCAACTCATTTGCGACCTTTTTATTTTAATATAAAAATAAAAATAAATGATTAAAGTTTTCTGAGCTAGTCGCAAATTGGTCGCAAATGAGCGATCAAATTGTAACCACCTTTTGTTAATATGGAGAATAATGAAAGTAATTAAAAGTTTCTACAGTAGTTGTAAATTGGTCGCGTCCCTTATGTTAATATGTAAAGTAAAAGTATATAATCAAGTTTTTTGGGCGGTAGTCATAGATCGACTACTAATTAGCTACTGGTCTGCAACCATCTTTTGGTAATATGAAAAATAAATAATTATTTTTTGATTGTTCTRTAGGAGATTCGTCACCATTTCATTGCAAATTAGCAATGCACAAATCTAACGATCGCAATTAACCAACATTACAAACCGCAATCGCAGGTTTGCGATCGCCTATACATCAAGTAATCAATTTAGCATCATGTTTTATAAGATATGGACCTAAAGTTTAAAAAGATCAAAACATGCGATTAATATTTTAGAGTGGATGCAGGTAAAAAGTTGGTAGAGAGAAAAAAGTATATCAAAATATGATGGGGGTATTATAGGCATTTCAAAATTCTTTCTTGTTTTATTTAGCAATTCCCTTATTTATTTAAAGAAAAGGCTAATGGTCAAAGTAACCCTAGAAAATCGTTTCATGCCAGCGTGGATTCAGGGAGGGAAAACAATGTCTCGAAATAATAATAATACAAAACATCCGGTCTATATGTAACTCATAGATCAAGAACTTGGTAATGAATATCTAAAGAAATCTAACACTCAATCACTTAATAATGAATAAATTTTAAATATTATATGACTAGGTGTATTTGGCACATACATATCATGCGACGTACTCAGGCTAAYTTAAGTTCAATATAATGGTCATCTTTACATAGACTCATATTCTTTGAAAGCTCAGCATATTAATTCATTGCTATCTTTTGTATTTATTTTCATATATACAATTGACTGCATCATACACCATCAAATTGTATTGCCATCGGAAGTTAACTTAGCATAATCCGTTTTGATTTCTTGCTCAAAAATAGATTTCTAAGTAGATCTTCAATCATGGGTAGGAAAGTAGAGATCAAGAAGATCGAAGATAGAAAAAAGAATCAAATGACTTTCTCAAAACGTCGTATTGCTTTAATTAAAAAATCTAGGCAAATGTCATTTGAATGTGACGTAGATGTCGCATTTGTCTTCTGCCGATCGCATCACTAAATTTTGCAGTCAAGAAAGGTTTTGCTTTACGCTACTTGTACTTTCTTCTATTTGTTATGTTTTAGAACTTGATCTATCATTCTTTAAGATGTAAATTTTTTCATCCGCCCTAGAACAAGAAAATCAACCATGATTTGGGTCTTCTTTTGTTAAATTTTGTGTCCGCCTCTTTAATCTCTTTACTCATTTTTTAAATTTAATTTAATTTTATTTTATTTTAAATTTTCTTGCAGGATGGAAGGTATTCTTCATCGCTATGTTGATCTACCTGTTGAGGAAAGATTAAGGTACTTATCTGTCTTTTGGTTTATTTATTTCTTTATTTTAAATAACTAAGTTTGTAGGATTAAGTTATCTCTATTAAGTAACAATTTGACTTGTTTGTGTTTCATGAACTCTTGGTGGCACTTTTAGCCATATAGGAAGCATTCAGGTACCTGTTTCATGTTTTGGATTCTTSCYATACTTTCAAAAGMAAGRAACTAYTTTSTCRCTATAGACTTTTTCTCCWGAAAAYAAAATTGAAATSTACTAATTAKTGTTTGTATATGTGAAGGAAAAGATGAAAAAGTTGCAGAAGTTTGACTTCATTACAAATAAAGATGTAAAATCAAACTATCTKAATGATCAGTTGAGTTCTCTCTCTCTCTCTCCCTAAACACAAAAGCCCAAAAACGCAATAGCAAAAAAGGGGAAATTAGATTTATCTATTTTTCTTTTGTTTATATCCAATTTGTTTTTTTTTTTTGAATTTCAACTTAATTATGTTCATTGGTCATCACTCTCCTTTGGTACTTGCATCCATTCAGTCCCTTTAAGTTTTTGGATTGTCAAAAGCTTTCCTTCTCTATAAACAAAAAGGGATGAAAAGGGAAAACAAGGTAACATAAGCAGATGTTTAAGTGGTGTAGCTTTTCATGAACTTCAATGGTCAAAAAATGCAAACTATTAATAGTGAAAACAAAATATTTTCAATTTTAACATTAACGTTTCATGTTCTCTCTTATTTCTCCAATTTAGGAAAAATTTGAATCATTTTCAATGGAAGGGTGTTCTGAACATGCTATCACATGGGAGTTGTTGAGATATCGATATTTTTGTAGTATTTGCATATACCATAGATAAGCTATTTTTCTTGTACTCTTTATTACCTTGATTATAAAAGGATAGATGATCTAAGCAAAAATAAAAATCGTCTTCATGATAGATTTGCACTTAATGCCTGAAAATTCTATTTAATGCAAAAAGATTTCATTCTAATCAAATAATTTTTCTGAATATGTTTTGCAATTATGTGCGGTTTCAAATCGGGGAACTTGGATTTATTTCAATCAGAATTAAGGTCAGTACAACTTTTGATAAGTATAGTTTGCAAACGAATTTGGGGTAAAGTTTAATTCAARAAATTCATTATGTTGTTATGCAGAATCTTGAACTGCAAATGAAGAAAAAAGAAATAGAAGTGCAGCTTCTTGAAGTTGATCTTCGGTAATTAATGTTAATGACTAATTTATTTATTTGAATTTTTTRGATCAATTATAAAAACGTTATGTTTCTTTTTCTTGGATTTATAAAGAATTGGTGAGCAAAACCTCGAGGAAGAAGCTTCACTTCATCAACTCTCATTGTATGAGAGAAGCTTGCAACAATCCATTGACAGAGTCAAAGCCATGGTTGGATTTTACTAATACATACGTTCTTTCCTTATAGCTCACAAAGACTTGAATCTTGAAGTGCTTTCCTTGATTTACTTGTCTTTTGATGGAATATCAGAGAGAAATTTTTTTGATGAAAAGTGAAGGTGTAATGCCATGGCTGTACTATGACCATGGAAACTGTCTCCGCTTTGGGAGGTCTGGTTCTTCTAATGGACAGCATCAAATGCAATTGGAATCTTGGAAGAACAACACACAAAGGTATGCTCTAATATTCTTTGATAACTTGACAATGGAAACTATTTCCCCTTTGGGAGGTCTGGTTTTTTATTTATTGTTTATCTATCTTTCACTTGTTTTTAGTAGTGTTGGAGTTCCAAAAAGCATATGTAATGAGATGCGAGGAAATGGCAAAGGAAAAGAAGTGGTAGATGTTGATGATGATATAACAATGCTTAAGCTAGGAATTGGTACCACTCCAGAAACTCAAACAATTTTCGCTTATACTTCATTGCAGGTATTAATGTTTTTTMCATGTTARCTACTTCTATTTATTGTTTTTGATTGATCGATCATGATCAAACTGTTGATTGGATTGTCCTATGAACTACAATAATTCATACTTGGATCCACTTATGTAGAAAAAACACCTATAATATGAAAATACCAAGCTCATGTTGAATGCATTGCAT
Organism: Rhazya stricta; assembly: GCA_001752375.1. Taxonomy (NCBI): domain Eukaryota; kingdom Viridiplantae; phylum Streptophyta; class Magnoliopsida; order Gentianales; family Apocynaceae; genus Rhazya; species Rhazya stricta. The sequence goes on from MEJB01000071.1 coordinate 1,007,964, forward strand.
TAGTTACCGCATATGAGATATGCACCTATAATTTCAATCCTTCGCAATTATAATACTATTTTAATCAGTAATTGATTATTTAACTCTAATAGTACTGTTTCTATATCATCTTGTTTTTGATAGCAAAGCAGTCGTGAATGGAAGGAAGATCCACTGCAATGGCTGTAAGTTGAACCAATTTCCTCATTGGGAATTTTGCTAGTAAAAATAGTTACTTGATCATACACTATCTGATCAGCACTCTACTTTTTGTTAACCAAAATCTATTTCAGAGTTTCATGTCTTTGTTTTTTTGATGTTTGAAGTTAGGATTTGGGGAGTGAAGGCTGTTAAGATGAAGAAGTGTTTTATATATTGCAGTAGCAACATGTTCTTGAATCCTTTGTTATTTATTGTGATTGATAAGAAAAACTTGCAAGTCATGGTTTAATTTTACGTTTGTCAACAGCTCAAATCATCTCACAAGTGCCTCCGCTGATGCTAGTAATAATTGTGACGTATCTATGATGCAAAATCAGCCAAATATGGTGCTTAACAGTATTGATGTTGAAGCTACAGAGGAAGGTAATCGCACCAAATATGGCACTAATAGAGAGATGATTGTATCATCACCACCTTTTGTTCTAGCTCTTCATTCGACATCTAGAGTTGCAAGTCATTTCTATAATTTCTTTTCTTGAGAGGTGCGAACCTTACATTCATTCATTAGCTTTTGCTCAACAACTTTCTTTTCCCATTTTAAAATGTACTGAAATACTTCATTTTCTTGAACAATTTGATTAGGATCCTTTTGAAAACGATGCAAGAGGACTCAAAAGACTCAAGATGGTTCTAAATGGGATTGGGATAGCATGYTGTTCTAGAACTGAACTTGTGATTTGGACCTGTAATACATAATTCAATGCGAGATGAATATTTGTCATTTTGAATTTCCATTAATGCTTTATGCTTTGACATAATATTTGAAGTTGTGTTTTGTATTAAGGATTTGGTTTGCTCTTATTACATTTAGAGCATATTACTATTAACTGTGTGGTAAATGTGTTTGTGCAAGAAAAGTACAAAACTTTTATGACAGTTTATTCATAATTTTCTTTTATTGAGAGTATTTCAGGAAAAATAATTTTTTTAATATAATTATATCAAAAGGAAAATAAAAAACTATTTACTCTATTGCCCCAGAGACTATTCTCCAAGGCTTAAAAGCAATAGATTTTTAATTTTTCTTATTTCAATACAACAAATGAATGAAGATTTCGTACATAACAAATGACACTCATTCCATAAGAAGACTCTATGAAGATCATTTGAAGACAATGGCATGTATCCGACAACAAAAAAGACCATACAAAACAAACAAAAAGACTATATGAAGATTGGTAACAGACAAATGTATTCGACAAAAATAATTATGGCTTCTACTTTTGTTGGCAGGTGGGTTTCTCTGTTTGTCAACATTCGGGTTTTGTTTTTGGAGAAATATTGATGGCCAGCTTAGATCTAGCAGGAAATTCCAAACCATCAACCTTTTCGAGCATATGTTATGGCCAATGAAGAAACCACCTCACCACCATAGATAAGATTATGAGCTATACTTGCATCAATATACTTTRCACCTCTTTCACTAGAATAATTAGTTATGTCCCGTGAAGGTAAAGGATCTTGAATAAGATAATAGAAGTACTTAGCCGGCTAAACATATATGTAATGCATAGGGATGCAAACCTCGTTGAGACCAGGATCAGTGGATTTTGCTACCATGCTAAAACCTCATGTATGTTCAGGAGAACTAAGAATACGCCCATAGTAACAATGCTTGCCACTTTGAAAGTGGTGGTCTAATCTTCCCATCTTTTTGTGAAAATGCAAATGCAACCACTATAAGATAAGGGATACTAAGTATGTCTGATCTATAAGTTCTCGTTGATTCCAAGTCCATAAAAAGATTTCTTTCCACTTCCAACCTCTCTCGCAGAGCATCTACAACCTCAGCAGGATATTTGTCAACAAGGGGCCACTGCCAAAAGGCAATCTATCATGAGAGAGAGACATCATTCCTCTTCCCTCTTTCTAGCTGCACTAGACAGAATGTGGCAAATAAAAGCCTGCAACTTAGGGGAAGGTATCACTTCTTAAAGTCACTTTCACCAACTAATTTCATGGCACAAGGGATAATTTCTTTATACATCACRCAAAAAATTGGAAAGCCACCTAATTTTAACAAGTCCCAAAGAGAAATCGATAGTTGTTTTGCCAAATTGTGCATTGGGTTATTGTTGAACACCAACTTCACAAAAGGTTGGCACATGTCAGAATTTTGATCGTACATGAAAAATGACATATACAGTACCTCATACATAYATTGAAATCTTACGAAGGAGCTTCTTGTTGTGACTTAAGACCACCTTGAGCCACAACTAACATTTTTTGATAAAGCTAAATTCTCCATTGAACTTTAAGGAGGTGATGCATCTAGCCTCATTAGAGATGATCCGCCTGCCTAGATCTTGATAACACTGGAGATGTATGGGATCAGTATGTAGAGGGCTTTATTGTGAATGAAAACTCATTCCACCTTTATGAGATAGCTCCAGTGACTATGCTTCCAAGTCGGGCTCATTTGAAGGAGGCAATGACTTTGCTAAGGAACCTTGCAATGCAGGGGGGGACTAATGTCTCAACCCCTTCTGGATGGGTTCATCGTTGCCACTAAGAATAGATGGATAACTCTTGCAGTTGATGGAATGATCCTTGAAGACTACCATAGCTCGATTAGTTTAAACGTGTGGCATACAAATGAAAAGAAAAAAAAGAAAAGGATAGAGAGAAAGAAGGAGAACAATGGAAAGAAAAACATGAGCCAGACAGAAGAAACCAGATAACAAGAAAAAAATAATAAATATATATAAGAAGAAGAGTTGATAAACGTTGAAAATATCCATATTTTGGTCCCCATTTTTGTCCAACAATGATTTATTCTTTATGAATTTGTGCAAATTATTTTGGTTCTTGGTCTTAATTCTATTATTTCTACTGATATACATTTGTTAATGCGAAACTGGCTATACAAACCTAAAAAGCTTGATCCTTAATGAAGTTTTGGAAGATAACAAGAACGCTACAACATTCATAATTTCGAGGAATGGTATTGAGGTGCACCTTCAAAAAAAGAAGCACAAATCCCATGTATTTAATGAGAAATCTAAGTGAAAATGACTTAAAGGAGGTAGCTAGATAGAAGAAAAGTATTGAGGACCATATTACTCGATATAGGCACTATAAGACGAATATCTACTGAGTTAGCACTGACCTACATTTGGGGTTCTATATGAAGAGCATCACTTAGTTTTTCTTAGGAATTAGATGTTAGTTCTTGGACTTAGGTAAGGTTCTTTTCGATAGAAGAAACCATTTTAGTTTGCTTATAGTTCAGTTGTAATTAGAGTTAAGAAAAAGAATGAATGTCAACTCTCCTATAGTGTAATCCATCTCTAGTTCTATTCGAAAGCTTTCTTAATTTCTAATGCAATTATTTTCAGCTTTCGCAATTCAGCAAGAGTTCTTCGTTGATCTGAATCTACACTTCTAGAATAGTTGCATTTCTAATAACTATTTCAAGGGTAAACAACTTGATAGAACTGCAAACTCAAGATCAAGGTTGTTTAAGTCTATGTTGAGCATACTTTTTGAGAGATTAAAGGTATTTGATTACGATTAGGAGGCCATAAGCCAAACCTACTTGTTTTCGAAACTCAATATTGACAAAGAAAGTAACCAAGTATCATGGACATAGTCATATGGTTTATGTACTGAGTGAAATATGCAAAATAGCTACTAAGGGTAAAGGAATATCAATCTTTAAAGCCTTCAAGTAACTTGTTGCTAGAACATTCAGGTTCCTAGCAGAGATAAGGATAGTTATCTCACTAGTGAATGATCCTACAACATTACAGAATTGTTGAGAATATTACCATAGAATTGTGGTCTGGACTCCCTGTGTCTCCTATATTTGCACTACGAATGGCTTCATGCAAGAAATTACATGAGTCTGCTCATTGCTACTACAACATCCAGAATGGATTCTAACTGCTAACATTTGTCATTAACTTTTTACTCTTTCTATCTTACTTTCATTTATATTTACTTCATTCAATTTACATTCATTTACTTATTTTACGCCATTATTTATTTAGTTATCCCCGTTAACTATGCACCTTCTATTGTTACAACATTTTTATCTCTTCAATATGAAGTTTACACAATTTTTCCTTTCGTTTAAGTATCCTTGTGGGATCGACATCCTATTCACTCTACTATATTAGGGCTGCATATACATGCGTAAGTGCTAGTTTAATCTCAGTAGATTAAGTCCCAACAAGTTTCTAGTACCGTTATCAGGGATAGGCAACAATGAAGCTAAATTGTGTAAACTTTCTTGCTTTTTACAATTTTTAATCTTTTTCAGCTACCATTTGCTACTGGGAATGCTAGTTTATGAGAACCAAAGCAAAAACCAAGTCACAAATTCCTGATGCATCTGTCCTCGAACAAAAAGAACTTGAAATTATCATTGGAAGAAGAGGAAAAAAGTTAAGGATGGAAGCACAACAAGTAAATGGGGTAGAACAATGCAGTAATAATGCACCTCAAGTTAATGAGGCAGCATTGCAAGATGACAGAGACCATGCTTTAAGAGAATATGCTATACCATTTTTGCATGACCTAAATCTCGGCATTATGAGACCTGAAATTCAAGCCAAACTATTTGAACTTAAACAGTCATGTTCCAAATGCTATAGACAGTTGGACAATTTGGTGGAATGGCCACCGAAGATCCTCACCTGCATTTGYTCATAGAAGTGAGTGACTCATTTCAACTCCACGGAGTCTGAAAAGAAGCCTTGAGAATGAAATTATTCCCTTTGTAATTGAGGGAAATTTGACCCAAAAGGATTTATTGGTTGGATTTTACTATTAAGTTAAGTTTTTTTGGAGAGTTTGTTAATGTTTTCAAGCCGGAGAAGAGATTATACTAGTTGCTTTTACTGCTGAACTTTGCTGGCCACATAAGACTTCTTTCTCTGTTTTTTTTTTTTTTTTTTTTTGGGGGATTTTCTTGAAGATTCTATGTTTTTCTACGTTTTTCTTTTAATTCTATTGGGGATTTTTTGTTAGTCTGTTTCCTAAGAATTATGTATCCAACAAGTCGAAAATTTCTATTACCATATGGTGGAGTTGCCAGTGACTCTTGGACAGAGGTGGAGATGGATCTGTGAATTGATAATGCATTGGTTCATCAAAACCATGAAAGATTCCATAGAGAACTTTGTCCATTAACGACATTATTAAACTTGATTTATCAACTCTATATGAGACCTGCTATGCTGCATACTTACAACTTGTGGCCTTTCTCTGCTTTTGGCCATTGGGCTAAATTTGTGAACATCAAATTTTCTTCTGCCGATCTTTTCTATAGGGCTATTGGTCTCTAGACACAGAGCCCACCATATCCCTTCATTTTTAATTTTGATTTTCTTTTTTTCTAAGTTATTGAAGTAGAAAAGTTCTAGCCAATCCTAAAAATGACAGGCGAAATCTTAATGATTATCTAAGAATGAGGAAAAAGACTACTTGTTCTCACCAAAAAATTGTGACTAAATCTAATGTTGTGTGCTTGAATTGTAAGTATGCATGTATCTGAGAAAAGATGATCCGGAGAGGAATACAAAAGAATGATAATAACTTTCATTTATATCATATATAACAATAGCTATTCCTCCACTTTTAAATTTACATATTGCTTATGATAGAGGATCTCCTCGTATCAAAGAACTTTTTAATCTCAATATGTTAATATATTTGTTCTACTATGCATTACTACTATCTGGCAAGAGATACGAGTGACGCTGGACATTCTTTCTGATTTTCTGATGATTATTAGTTTGAGTTGTGTGAGTTTTGTTTGATGCTCATGATTTACTATTAGCAATGATTTTTTATATCTAGCTGCTGAGTTCTTCTTTTACTTAATTGATTTGTTAATTATACTTTAATCTGAGCAAGGAGAGTTATGCTTTTCTTGATCAAGTGATCAGTCTTCCTAGGAAATACATTTACTTTGTGCCCCTGTTATTGGTTTTATTAGTGTCAATATTGACATTTCATTTCTCATAGAAAGCCTGGCTATACTCTTCAGCTTCTTCAATAATTTGATTCCTTATCTCCTTCTCCCTCTTCTGCTTCTCCTCAAGTCAGATGGCATTCTTCCTCTACCAGAAAGAAGATAATTCATTAGTCCTAGGGATCTACTAAACATCTAAAATTTGTTATAAATTAAAGAGAAGGGAAAAAAATTTCAAAGGAACTGATAAACAAATGAGTTCATTGCATTTAGTGGATTCATTAGTCCTAGGGATCTGCTAAACATCTGAAATTTGTTATAAATTAAAGAGAAGGGAAAAAAATTTCAAAGGAACTGATAAACAAATGAGTTCATTGCATTTAGTGGATCCAGCCCCTAATTACCATTTTATTTGTTCTTAATCTACTCTATATGTGATAATTCATCATTCCTAGACCCTCTCCTACTTACTTAGCTACCTAAATATCTTTCCAGATTAGAACCACTTAGTTGAGCTACTTTTTGACATAATTTTTCATGGTTATCAAGGAGAATAACAAGTCTAGCGAATAATTCATTGTATTTGAATTTAGATAATAATTTTCCTTTCTTATACTCARACACAAAAACAAGATATAGTGCCCCATCAAACATATAAACATGATATAATTCATTGTACTAATGTTTTGTAATTTCAGTGCAACCAATTTGTAATTGAGGAAAATTTGAGCCAGAAGAATTTATTGGTTCAGTTTTATGAACTGCTTTCAGGTTGAGTTTTAATTTCGCTGAAGGGTCTGTTAATCTTTTTTCAAGCTGAAGAAGAGATTATACTTGTTGTCTTTGCTGCTTAAACTTCGCTGGCTATGTAATATTTCTATTTCTCTGTTTTTTTTTTTTTTTTGGTTTTCTTTAAGATTCTCTATTTTTCTGCATTTTCTTGAGAGTCTATTTCGGATTTTGTGTTATTCTGTTTCGTAAGAATTATGTATCCACCAAGTTGGAAATTTTTGTACCATAAGGTGGAGTTGCCAGTGACTCTAGGGCAGAGGAGGAGATGGATGTGTAAAAGGTTAATGTATTGGCTCATTAAAATYGGGAAAGATTCCATATAGAACTTTGTCCATTAACAACATGAATAAACTTGATTTGTCAACTCTACATGAGACCTGTTGTGCTACATACTTATAACTTGTGGCCTTTGTCTAGTTTTGGCGATTGGTCTAAACTTGYAAATATCAAAAGTTTCTTCTGCAAATAATAAAGTGGTTGCTTTTGTCCTGTATAGTGTATTTTTCTTTCTTGTTTATCCTTTCTCCTCTTTAGTAAATCTAGTATGCATATAATATGCATTCGGAACTCCATAGTAATGCATATCCTGTGTTTTATTTCTCCTTTTTACAACTCTTGCACTCTTTAAAACTTTAATATCAGTAAAAGGCAGCTTTGAAGTCAACTTTGACTGTTAACGGACGTAACCACACAAATATGTTTCCCCAAGGACATAAGCAAAACATCRTTTTGTAAAWCCAGCTTGAGAATTTATTTGTATATACCAAATATTAGTATTGTCTATACAAAATATGTGAATTTTTTTGGTTTTTTTGATATGTGCTGGAGTTGTAGCAGTTACGTGCCCTTTTTCCTATGGAATGTAGGATGGACTACCTTTAAAAAAAAATTTATGTTGCTTTTTCATTTCATCAAATGGCTGCCCATGTCTTACACTGTAGCGTCATCTCTTCTCTTGCCTTTAAGTGTTTATGAAATGTTTCAACTAGTAATGCACTGTGTTTCAGCCATCATATTTATTTCTGTGTGTTACCTTCTTTGGGGAGAAATATCTTTTTTTTTTTCTTTCTAAAATTTTTGCTGCTTTTGCTCAGAGGGGCATACAATACAAACACAATGTATCTTGTTGTTGCAAGAATATAAGCTGAAAATAAGAATTATCTTATGTGGCTATTGCACATTTCTTAAAGCAAAGGACGCATATTATTTGTATCAAGTAAAACAAGTCAAACTTACTTTAGGGAACTATATACATGAGAATCATGTAAAGTGTACGATCCTGTTTGAAATGGAGGCCTCTTTTTTTTTTTAAATATTTTGTAAACTGTTGAAGAAGGAATTTGTGCTTATAGGACTATGGCATTATCAACATTTTTGAGTAACYGATGGCTGACTCTACTTGTAGAAGGTCGTAGAAGGCACTATTTTAGATCTAAGAAAGTCATAAGCTTCTAATCAATAGAAAAATAGCTTCCTATTTTTGTAGAGCGTATGGTGATTTTAGGATGAGTATGATAGCCCTCCTTAAGTTTTGTAGTATTGTAATTCATATAGAATAAAAATCACTTAGGACAAAGGTAAAAGATATATGTTATATAGAGGAGGAGGATGCGGAGTGGGAAGGAGAGGGAGGGAGGTGGCATTGGTATCCTGTTCTACAGAGAAACTAAAACTGGTGATGCCCCCTGATGAGCTTCAAGCTAGCAAACAAGACTTCCTTTTCCAATTGATGCTCAACCTGCCTCGGGCAAGGGTTTTATGAAAAAGTGAAATAGGATTGTTATACTTTGAGCCTTTGACTTTGTTTGACATGTTTTAATGTGGTCCGTGTATTTGATGCAATTTTATTGCATTGGTGAGAGGCAATCATTTGTGGGAAATATACATGTGGCAAGGAGGTATTTGCAGTAAGGGAATTATATTTCTTCCTATATCCCATGCATATTAATATGTATGGCTGGTTGACCACAACATTTATAACTCTATGTTGCATAAACCCTTGAAGAATTTTTACATGTTTGGTATACCAGAAAAATGATGTCATAGAGTAGGCTGGAAACTGCGTCTACAGCATTTCTTGGTCTTAGCAGACTATCACTTATCATAACATTTTGGAAAGTAATGATTGTAGTTTTAATTCGCAAATTAAATWACCATTCTTGCCCCTCTAATAAAGTAAATCATATTTCTGCACTTAYGTCTTTCTTGTCTCTTTCATAACTTGGGTATATTATATTAATATTTGCACCATTTTCCATTAATATAGATAGAGAAATGCTCCTTGTGAATATCAAACCTTAAAACACATGTTACCATTTTATCGCAGGAGAAGAAATTGTTCACAAACTTGCTTCACAGTTGCTCGTGTTTCTAGTTGATAGCAACGTCATAGTGATTACAAGCATATAAAGGTGATCATATTGCTTTATTTTTACTTTTTATGGGGAAGCCCATACTCTTACTTATAATTTTATTGTTTTATGGGGAAGCCAAGACTCTTTGATTTCTTTTTTAAAATTTGTTTTATGAGGAGCTCGGACTCTTTAATTTCTTTTTTAAATTTTGTTTTATAGGGGAGCCCGTACTCTTAATTGCATTGAAGTTTTGTCAAATTGCTATTATATGTTAGTTGTTTGTATGAATACCTTTAATTTTAATTTTTCCTCTTATGCTATAGTTCATTAGCATTATCCTAATGGACAAAGGTTGGATGAATCTTCCAAGAAACAGCTTTGCATATCAAAATAGAGTTCAAAACATTTTCAACTTTGCAATGAACAATCTAAGTTTGAATGGAACAATATTGTATCCATGTCGAGATTGCGAAAATGGAGTAATGAGAACAAGTGAGGAGTCAAGTGAACATCTGTTGTTACAGGGTTTGTTAAGGGATACACATGTTGGATATCAGATGGAGAACTTTCATTTTCTAGGACAAGTTCTTCACAATCTACTCTAATGTGACAAATGTAGATACTCCACCAGATGACATGGAAGGAATGTTGCATGATGCATTTGGGGTCCCATCTAGTAATAACATTGAGGTTGAGGTTAAATTTCCAAGTGGGGAGGTAGGAAAATTTTACAATCTCATCAATAACTCTCAACAAGAATTTATCCAGGTTGTAAAAATTTCTCAAAGCTGGCTTTCATTATCCGATTGCTTCACCTCAAGTGTGCAGGGAAGTGGTCTAGAGCATTTTGATATGTTACTTGATTTGTTAAAAGAAGCTTTTCCTGATGGTGCAAAACTTACTAGATTATGAGACTGAAAAAACAATGAAACAGCTAGGCTTGGCCTATGAGAAAATACATGCTTGTCTTAATGATTGTACATTGTATTGGGGAGATAAAGAAGGATGGAAGGACTRCRAAACATGTAAAGAGTCTTGCTGCTACTTTTCTAATGTATGTGTCTATTTTCACATTAATAGATCATTATATGATTTAGGCAGAGGTGATAGGTCATTCCCCCACCCAAGTACAAATGTTCACCAAGTGTTACTCCGTCAAGTTCAAATGTTGCAAGTGAATTGGTAATGAGATACATATTTAAATTAAAGAGTTTATGAATTTGTTTTGCGTAGTGTTGATTTTGGTTACTTGAATATTGTCTTAGTTATTATCTATTAATCATGTAGAATGAGATGAATGAAAGAACTAGCCAACTCCCTCCTGATTCGAAGGATAGACTTACTCAATATGACATCTTTGCCCAAGTGCTTGGACCAGATAAATTTGGTAAAGTTTACATGTGTGGTAGCGGTATTCATCCTTCCGATGCTCTAGCAAAAATCCAAGACGTACTTCATCTCATCAGATAATTAAAGAACACAGAAATGAGTTGGAAAGCGTGAAAAACTAACTAGCAAATGTGAGCAAGAAGTTGTTGAGATGCGTTCAATATCATTTTCCCAAAGAAGTAACTTATCCACATGCAACTCAATGGCTCCAATATAACGGAAGCCGAAAGGGTATTATTTTGATAATTCAATTTTTTGTTATTTACATTACAATTTGTTGTGGGTGTTAGTTTAATAATATGTTTCCGTTCTAAGTCCATTGGTACTTCGTTGATCTTACTGGTGCTAGTAGGAATTTTTATAAAGATTTGTATGATTAAGTTATAATTCCTTAATCTCTTTGCTTTTCCTATGTTTGTGATTAAGTTGCTTCTTGGTGCTTGTAGGTAATAATATGTTTATGATTAAGTTATAATATGTTTATGTTCTAAGTCCARTGGTAATATGTTTACCTTGGCATGCYTGTGAAAATCCCCTTGGATATTGATCATTACTCTATGAACAGTTTTTGCTAAAATGTTAAGGCTGACTAGTTGAAACTATAGGAATAGTGGTCTTGTTTAGGTTGTGGGGGTCGAGATGAAAGTGATGGTCTTGTTTTCTTAGTTATGTTTTTTTCTTATAAATTTGAAGTTTTCTTTTCAAACATGCATATTATTGGTGTTCAACTACTATTCTTGGCATGGTTATATTGACTTATATTTTCATTAGGTTATTACTAATTGGGTCTACACAAGTCGTGACCAATAGATATTTATGTTCATACTTATAAAAGCGTCATAATAGATATCTATGTTGACTCTTGTAAAAGCGTCACAATAGATATCTATGTTAATGTTTATGAAAGSATCATCATAGATACATTTGTTGATGGCTTTGARATGTCACGACAAACATCTATGTTGATCCTTATAAAGTGTTACCAAAGATATTTATTGTGACGCTTGAAAGCGCAGCATAATCTTCAAAAATTTTGACCATTATATAACATATCGAGGCGTTTGATAGTGTTACCTAAGACTATATATCGTGATGTTTTAAAGGGTCATTATAAGGGCGTCATTATAGCACCCCTATTAGTACTCGACTTTGGATGATGCTAGTCCAAAGCGTCACCATAAATAAAGTGTCACGACAGATAAGCTATAGCAATATTTTTTAGCGTCACCATATGCTATGGAGCGACGTGGTATTACCTGATTCATCAAGCCACATCCTTGATTTTCATTGGTTGAACTTTGTCATCCTTAACATGWGTCGATGGTTCATTGGTCAAGATGTCAAATACTTCCTATTTTTAATGGGGATATTTAMAATCACTTCTACATATATAATTCCARACAACGTMAAGAAAAAACGTGATGCACAAAATAATAGAAATTGAAATAGAGTTTAGTTAAGTATAATGGTGAATCAAGTTTTGTGGAATCAAGTTTCGAGTCCATAGGGATTATAACTAAACATCAAAATCACCAAATTTCCCTAATTTAAACCTACCAATTGTAAGATTGAATCAATTAAAACTATTAACAAAAGGAAACCAAAAGAAACCCTATTCATGAAATGTTGTTCGCCAGTGTATTAACCATATTTCTAGGAAATTCAAGAATCAATATTGTAGTAAAATGTAGTTGGCCAGTGTATTGACTCGACTTATTCTAATAACAACCTAAATTGATCCCATCATTTATTATTACAATTCCCAAATTATTCTAATTTGTTAATGGTAGAATTTCCCAATTTATGTTTTATCCAATTCTTTGGTGTAAAACCCCTAATCTTAAGTAACTAAAGCTATATCCCTATTTGAATTAGATTAATCAAAATTACATTATCGATTTACACTTACTATTGAAAAATGCTCAATAGAAATTGAATTTATCACTAGTTGGTTTAGTATTCATGTTATTGTTACCTACTTCCTAACCAATTACTCCACCTCTCGGTCCTTCACAATTAATTATTAGATCGATTCATGGGTAGTTAATCTATAAAATAATTAAGAACATCGTAATGATAATTAAGAAATAAGCTAGTAGGAATCATAAACTGTGAAAGTCCAGGTGTTTTGGACTTTTGGATATTTATTTAGGGTTCCAATATTGAGTGCATGTTAGAATATTAGAAATTTCAAATAATTAATTTAGAATTWTTTGTTAATTTCRTATACACGTATTATCCATTTTCTTTTAGAATTCAACCGTAGAAAATTTTATCACGATCAGAAAATTCGGGCGTGTCTTAGGAAGCKTCCCATTCATTTATAGCCCTAGTATAATTACTAGAATGCCCATATTTTGAGCAGTACCTAATCTCCTATCCATGTGGTTTTTGACCAACCTACTACCCATTTCAATTTATTTCTGATTTCTTTTCCCTCTTCTTTTTCCTTCTTGGCCAAGATTCTTGCTAATTTTCCCTTCAAAATATTTGGTTAATTTAAAGGTTCTTGGAAAAGCTTTTTAAATTCTTATAAAAGAAGCTTTTACAAGAAGCCTATTCATTTCTTCTTTTCTTGAAGCTAGATTAACCTGGCCTCTATTTGTACCCCCTTTGKTTGCCTATCCCTCCTCTTCTATTTTATTTTGCAAGAACTCCTAACTCTCTCAAAACACTTTCCACTCCTCTCATCTCTCTCAACCTCTCGGCCAMTATCAACCAGCACCACTATCTACCACCATGGACCACCCTCCTCCTCCTTCCTCCAGCTGCCTTGAGTTTCATAAACAAGGTAAGAAGTGTTGTTCTTTTTGATGCATATTCTATTCAAGCTGCTATGACCAAAACTCCATTCTTCCTTTTTCCATGTTGATCAAGTTCTTGGACAGTTTGCTTAGAGCTCCATCAAGACCTCATATAAGACTCTTTGTCTTCTTTTCAAGGTTAGTTCTTTCATGTCTTATATAGCTACACATGTGTAGGAATTTTACAACTTTAGTTAGGTTAGATGGCAGTTTATAGTTGTGTTTTTATGAACATCATATGCTAGTTGTTTAAGAGTTTGAGTATGGATATGAATTGTTAAGTTCTTGAATGATTTAGCATGATTTTTAAGGTGGCTTTCGATGGCGATTAAGCATGACTACTGATTTTGTGGTTACAAGATTTTATGTTAGTTTGAATAGCATGATGATGGTTAGAATAAAATGAGAAAAGTGTTGACATGTACCTTACTGCTAGAATTTTGAGAATAGTTTTGGTATGCTCTATTTTCGATTCTATTTTACTTTAGAATGATTGTGAAATCTAGGATTGATCATGTTGTGTTTTAATTCTCTCTTTTAGGTTTAAAACAAGACAAATACCAAGATCACAGCTTTAGTAAATCTTATGTTAGGAACTTTTGAAAATACTGGACAGTGTTCATGGAATGTGTATTTGCCAACAGTCTTTGGATGTTTTTGTTTATGCATTTGATGGAAATTTTCATGTGATACATGGTTCGATAGCTTATTGTCTCAAGGAATTTTGAGATACCATTGCACCGAATTTGAGTTAGTATAACTCGATATATGGTAGAAATATTAAGACCCTAGCATTAGCCACTGCCAGTTTGGTTGGCTGGCGAAAACGCATTATTTTTTTGCGTTATGAATTTGTTACCGATCGGAATTGTTCATATGAGGTACAATTGTATAGCTATGAATAAGGGTCAATTTGGGACTGGTGTGTAATAATTTGAATAAATAGAGCTGAAGATATGACTGAAACAACCTTGCCCTATCAGTTTAGAATTCCCATATAATATTCTCAAGGAAACTAGCACCAGGACTCGAGTTACGATTATTTTACCGACACTACCCTTGCTGGGCAATCAACTTCGTATTTGACCTTAAGTGTATTATTTTAAACTTGTCAAAAGTGCATATTTTGTTTTGAGCATATTCTAGATATATTTTAATAAATTCTCGTATGCTTGAATGTGAATCTCTTCGCATTATGTTAAACCTCGGAATGCCTGAATTTTGTTACTCACACGAAATGCATTAAGCATTTTTGAATTATCGAGCTTTTGATAAAAGCTTGTGAAATGCTACTGAATTACTTTATGCTTCCCAAKAAATGATTTTTCTATGTTTTTGAAGTAGAAATGTGCATTGATTTGAATTAAAGTATCGATTTGCCAAGTCATTTTGGATTCTGAAATGCTATTGATTTGACATTCAGACTTGGAATCGATTTCGGCATTGTGATCGTGAAGCTTGTGATTGAGGATTTGTGATTGTTAAATTCAGGATTATGGATTTGATTGTGAAAGACAAGTACTATGTCGGTTGTCTCGAGAGGCTAGCTACACCAGCAAAGTGTTGTGCTAGGCAGGTCACCAGCATGAGACACCTCTTACTTGGGTTGAAGTTAGATACCCTTTGCCAAAGTCGGTGGTATTGCCTATGGCAGATTGAAAACATATTGGGGCAGAAGGTCGTGCCATATGCACTTACGACTCACTTGTGGATGCTCGTCCCCCTGGTTAGGAGGTTTAACCTGAGGCAAGCGGCTCCTTACTATCCTAGCTAGAGGGTACATTTGTTTATGATTTTGGTGTGATGTGGTTGGAATTCGCATGTGCAATTTGGGTGTTAAGGTTGGTAATCCGACCCCATCAAATCAGACAGGTGGTAATTGGGGATTTTCTATCTCACTTTGTGACATGATTTGTTTTGAACTCGAAAATCTTTTGTTATGTTTTTAGATCAGTTTTCGAGCTTCTGCATGATTTGATTATTTACTACTCTGGTTTATGATATGTTTTTAGCACTAAATACTTTGATGGATTTTTTCCCCAAAATTCTGATTATTCGTTTTGATAAATTATGTACACTTGAATATTTTGTAACTGCACATGGCACACACCTCGAGATTCACTGAGCCTCACTTACTATTTTTCTCATATTTTAGTGATAGGTACTGATTATTAGAGCCAATAGGAATTCTGAGCTTAGGAGCATTTTGCATGAGTATATCTTGTGAAGCTCGGGTTACTGATAGTTCTAGTATATATGTACATTTGCTTCTGGAAGATGTATTTTATGATGTTTTTGGATTGTACTTTATTCGGGTTTGTAATTAATTACTTGGAAGATAGGCGGCGCTCGCTCCTTACCAATGGAACGAAGGAAAGGGTGGGTCGTCACATAAACATTAAAGACAAATGAACAATTAAATAATTAAATAAAAATAGTCTTCACATAAACCCAACTAACTGTAAAGAATTTAGCAAGAAGTTCATTGAATCAACCTTTGAAAATGTTAAACACATGATTACAATTAACAAAAGGAGAAAACCCTTGGATGAACAAACCCTTAAAGAGCTTGATTGATCTGATTCTGAATAATTTTTAATGATTGCTTCATGTCTTTACAAACCAAAAGGAACAAGAAAAACAATGCTCAATTCTTAATTGTTGGTACAAAAAATAAAGTAAAAGTAAATTTCTTAGGGCTAAAACAAGCCATTAATTACAAGAGAAAACCCTAAACATGAATTTTAATCAAACCGACACCATAGTTATCTCGACAAGGAAAACTTGGCTCCAAGATTAGAATGGAATTAGGACCAGATGCTATTGAACCGGTCCAAATTGGCTAAACTATTTCTTTTCAATATGGACGAACGAGTCCTGATTTTGTGGCTAATCTAGCATTGATTAGCTTCTCAAAATCCATTTTGAGTGATATGGCACCTGGAACTCTAACTAGCATTGATCATGGARTTTTCATCAATGAGCCATCAAACTGACATTGGTTTTGTGGCTAATCCGGCATTGTTTTTACTTCTATCCATTCTTCCTTTGTTGTTTCATACAAAACTGGTGTTGATTTGGTTCAACCAAGGCCGRTTTGTTCACCTCCAATACTTAGCCCTTTTTTCCAACATTTTCTGCGCCTTGAACATAAATTTCTCTGGATTTATCTGTTAGCTTCTTCTAGCTCTTCTTTCTCGATTTTTTCCATTTTCTTATTTTTAAGATAAAAATACTGTAATCAATCATTTTAAACCAAATTAAGTGTAATATAAGGTTAGACATATATTATTTAACAATAATCAGCTTAGATAAGGGAAATACTATAGTATAAAAATGACTTTATCACATAGAGGATCATGTAAAAGAAGATAAAGCAGAATATCATGCCTGAGAAGAAGAAACCCCTCAACAAAGATGATAATATACAAAACAAAATTCCAAAGAGTAGAGATTTTCTACAAAGTTATCCAAGATATCATACCCTAGGTGACTTATCTCAACAAGTAAAATCTACAAAGCTTTTCAACGAATCTCTTGCATTTGTCCAAAAGTATCATCATAAGATCATTTTGAAAGCAACCTTTAGGATGTAAAACTGTAGATTCAACCATCTAAATCAACAAATTTGAGGACCTCTTCAAAAGCCTAGTGAACACATCTCTTTAGTAGAAAAAACTATTGTGCACAGACAAATTTCGAGTCTAGTTAAAAGACAATAAAAGTAGTGACAAATGTATAATTTATTGATTTTTGAAATTAGCGAGTTTAAACCTCTAAACATTTTAAATGAAAAGAATTTTCCTTCTGATTCTTCTCCTGAAGATGTCTGCCTCAAATGTGGAATCTTTATCTGCACCAATAAAAAATATCTTTTTCAATATACACACACRCACACACACAYATATATATATATATTGATGAGAAAATACCTTCTTCAATATTTATGAAGAAGAAAAGCTTAAACCTTGTGCAATGAATGATCTAAGGATCCACCGCAAAGTTGAAGCTTTGAGTATATTTGCTACAGAGAGTTCTTCATCTTTAGTTCTCCAAAATATCTCTAACGGTCTTCTTGAAATCTTCCTTCTATTGAGCGCTTTTACTATTATGTCTTAAGGGCAACTCAAAGAGTTTGTATTCCTTTGAATAACTGTCTCTATTTGAATGAGTTTCTTGTTCCCTAAGCAACCTATCTTATTAGACCTTTTATATTGGGTTGAATATAATCCACCATGAGACAAATTTAATTTATCTAGGCTTAATAGAATTTGGACCATCTTCATAACGTATTGGAGTGGCTTCAATCAATGACCCAACTTCAATTCTTTGTAGATTTAATTAAATAATCAAGACTACATTATATAATAATCTTTATAAAATAAATTAATTTTTTAATGTTTGCAAATACTTCCACTTCAAGGCTTTCGACGAGTCCTTCTTGTCAAGCTCAAGAGCAAGGCTTGAAGTTCACATGTTTAATTGAGAACTTGATTTATTTTTTTATTCTATTTAATAATTGAACTTGAAGCTTATTTCAAGTTGCCTACATATTCCAATGAGAATCCGGAATCAAGTCATAACGTAATTCAATAAGGCTTGTTTGCCGTCCACAGTTTTAACTCATGCATGTTAGCAGTAAAATACAATTCAGGCTTGTATGTCAAAGAGCAACTTGACTTTTGGTTTAGATATTCATACACATTTAATTCTTATCAAGGAGTAACGTTYGATTGACGCTCATGCGACTAAAGAGCATTTTAAAGTAACGTACAATTTAGGCTTGTGTGCCGAGAAGCAACTTGAATCCTTTTATTGAGACATTCAGAAAACTTTTAACTTTTATCAAGGAGTAACGTGTAGTTTAGGCTCATGTAATAAGGAGCATTTTGAAGTACATGCAGTTTAGGTTCATGCGCCAGGGGCAACTTGAATTCTTTGTTGAGACATTCAGTCAATTTTAACTATTATAAGGAGTAACGTGCAGTTTAGACTCGTGCACTAAGGAGAAATTTAATTTTTTTGCTCTAGGCATTTAGTGGTTTTAGCTCTTATCAATAAGTAGTGTGTAGTGTAGATTYGTGCACTAAGAAGCATTGTTGTCATTGACTATTTGTCTTCAAATACTGGGCAAATATTTCCCCCACTTTGGAATTCCAATATCTTCTCATATTTGTGTGACTCTTTGGTAGGAATTTCTCGACTTTGATTGACAATGATTCTTTTTTCCATATCTTGTGCATGAGTAGCCAAGTCTTCAACTTTCTTCGAGTGAATGCCTTTCAATATATTGAAGACTCCAATGTATGCATTGAATGCTTGAATGCACATTTTTAAGGCTAAACATTTACTCAGTCGATCTTCACAGTTCAAGTTTAGATTTCTCCACCTATTGATATAGTCGACAATAGACTCATCCTTTCCATGTTGAGTATTGGTTAGGTCTACCATACTTAAAGTTTTGCATGTACTGTAAAGTGGTTTAACAATTCTTACTCTAATTGCCCCCAGCTATCAACAAAGCCAAGCTCCAAATTTGTGAATCAGTCAAAAGGATTTCATTTCAAAGAATAGATAAACTGTTTGACGAGCAAGTCTCCATATGTACCAACATTCTTACCAGTTCCACAAAATTGGACACATGATGCTTCAGGTTTCCCTCCCTTTCAAACTGTTGGAACGTAGGTGGCTAATATCTAGCATGCATCTTCATGCTATGGATTCTTGAGGCATAAGGCTTCATATAGGTTTGAGAAAAGCTTAGCATCTCCATCTGCCTTGCCCTTGATGATTCCCATGTAAATTCCTTGAGCTGATCCAAAGGAATCAAGCCATCAGAAATTGCTTGGATATATTTATCCAACAGTTTTGATTTTTTTTTTTTGCATTGACTTGCTCTAACGATGCTGCCTCATCATGATTTTTAGGTTGCTTGGCTGAGGCTTGACTATTTTAGCTGTTGTTTCCATTTTATTTGCTAACTTGGCAGGATGCACGTGTTGACTCTCTATATGTTTCACCTATCATTCCCCCACTCCTGCTAAATTGGCGAGTAGCTCATCAGTAGAAATAACTCGAGCTATTATCACAAACACCGCTCTAGGGCTCGTAATGTCACTTGCAGTCGATTCCAGAGTCTTGCTGGAAGCCATAGCTGAAAGAGCCCTTGCCTTACTTCTTGTCATAGGTCCYTCATAGTAAGAACCTTTAGCAGCAGGCTTTGGACTTTCCTAGTTCGTGAGTGAAACGTTTCTTTGAACTTGATGAGGAAAAGAGATGGGAAGCAGAGATGGTCCCATTAGGCATGCCAAAATTTATACACAAACAAATTTTGAGTCTAATAAAAAACAAGAAAAGTTGAGATAAATGTAGAATTTGCTGATATTTGAGGAGTAAGTTACAATCTATAAAAATTCTAAATCAAAAGAATAAGCCTCTTGGTTCTTCTTCTGGATGTGTTTGCCACAAAGGTCGAATCTTTATCTGAACCAGTGAGAAAATACCTTCTTCAATATATGTAAATATGAAGGAAAGAAGCTTGACTCTTCTTCAATGATGTGTTTCCCTCAAAAGTCAAATCTTTATTTGGACCAATTAGAAAAAAAAGGAAAGCTTAAATCTTCTTTGATGAATGATCCAACGAACCACCGGAAATGTTGAAGCTTTGAGTATATTTGCTAGATGGATTTTTTGATCTCAAGTTTTTCAAAGTATCTCAATGTCTTCTTCAGAGCTTTCGTCTATCTCAGAAACTTGAGTCTGTATGTTTATGTCTTGAGAGGATCCATATTTATAGACAAAGAGTTTTTACTCTTTAGATAATTATCTCTAGCTTGAATAGGTTTCTTGTTGCTGAAGAAACCCATGTTATTGGACTTTTTATATTGGATCGACCCAACTATTTATTTAGCCGCCTTAATAAATACAATCCTCCATTACACGAATTTAATTTACTTGGGCTTGATATTTTGCCCATCTTAATAGTATATTGGCTTTACTTCAATCAATGATGCAACTTTAATTTATCCAAAATAATAGATTTTATTGTAGACTTAGTTAATAATCAACACCAAAGTTATGTAATAATGTTGATTAAATAAATTAATTTTTTAATATCTATAACTATCTTGACAAGAATAACTGGTACACCTTTCGGAATGACAAAAAACGCAAGGGAAAGCAAAAGACAGAAAGAAAATCTATTGGAAACACATGAAGGTTTACGGAATTGAGAAGCAAGTCGAAATATCAGCAATTCAAAGCTGAAAAATAAAACGTTGTATCTGGAAAAACACTAGCTGGATCCACTCTAGAAGAATTTATTGGGATTAGAGTATATGTTGAACGATAAAGTTTGCTCAGAGTAAATTTAGTCATTCATATGATTGTGGACATGAGTTCTATGCTAGCTTGGGAAGAAAGTGGACRAAGAAAGTTAAAAGATGGAATGGTATAGTTGGCTGAACTCCTTTGATGTTCTATCTGATCTTGAGAAAATAAGTGTTACCTTAGAAATGGAGGATTAGAAGCTAGAAATCCACATTATGTTGCAAGGCAGCAGGAACAATAAAAAAAGGGGRAAAAATAAAGCATGAAAAAATAAAAGTTTTGATAATGATTTATACTCTAAGTTCACTATTTTTTATAGCTAATTTGCATTATGTTGTTGGTTTAGTAGGAATGATTCTATGGAACAAAGAAAGCCTTAATGATGGACTTCAGTGTCCAAGATCTTCATTCATCAAGATGATGAAGACATATTCACAAAGGAACACAAAAGACCTAAATTATCTAACAAGATAAGATATTCAATCGTGATTAATGCTTGAAGGTATTTTACAGTCTTGCTTGGTGTATTAGGCTTAGGACTATTGCTTGAATATTAGTGGCTTTTRTATGCTACTCCATTTAGTTTTGATTCATTACTTTAAAGTGTTGGAATCTTGAAAACTGTTTTCCAAAGCCTACCTTTGAACTTATACATGCTTTTCTTGATAAAAGGTTTGAAAAACTTGTTGAACTTTATTGAAAAAGGTTTAGATTGATTTGACATTGATATTTGAAAGTTAGGAAGTATGCATCCTTGAAATAGAGAGTTCTAGATATTCAAAATCGTGATAGATAAGTTTAGGACGATGTCGATCTGTCTAAAAACTAAGTTCGAACTTGAGTCTGAAAGTTCAGGAAGATGTTAATTAGTCTATCGGTAAGTCCGAAACCCCCCCCCCCTCCTCGGGAATGGTTTGGACCCAACTTAGGACGCTGAACATCAAGTTTAGGATGTCAAAAACAAGCGTTATGCATTATAGTAACAGTCAAATTATAATTGTTGCATTAGATTTCTCTCCCTTATAAAAGGAGGTTCTCAGCCATTATTCTCAAAATCTTTCGACACTTTTTGAGCTAAAAAATAAAGTTTCTCTCAGTGCTTTCAAAGAACATCTTTTCAATATCATAATCCAAGATTCCTCACTATATGTGAAGAAATCAAATCAAGGAAGAGGTTTTAACTTTCATTGTATTTCATATTTCAAGATGAGTGGTAAATTCTATCTCTTTTTGCTTAAATACTTCTAGTGTCAAGGTTTTGAAGAAGATATAACCCTAGGACAAAATTGTGAGCCTTGATTTGTGAAAGAAGAGGTTAATGTATTTATAAAACCTAAGATGGGTGAACCTCCATTATTTCAATTATTTTGATAAGCCTTGAATGCAATTTGAATTAAAAGATTATGTCAGTAAAACCCAAGTGAGTATCCTTTTTATTCTACGATTGTGTAGAGTATAGTGAAATTTGGTAAAATTCCAAAGTTGAAGATTTGGATAGTGGATATAAACATTTCGAGGGGTTGAACCGCTATAAATCTTGTATTAACCTTCCTATCTTCATTTATATCTTGAACTTATTTAAATTACAACTTATGATTGAATTTCTCATGCTATTGCATTTTGCATTGAGCTTACCTAGATTGTCTATTCAAGCAGTGTTAAAGTTTCAAATATATATATGGTCTCTTCATTTGATTTTTAAGGTATTGTGAGTTGTTTGATTGTTGTGTAGTATCACTGTTTTTCCATCTTCATTAGACAATTCATTGCACATTTAGTGTTTGACAAAAAATATCTTAGATAAGCTTCAATCAAAAAGGTCGAATTTCAAAAAAGGGTTTGCTTTTATTCAGACTTGCAAAGTTTACAAGAACCCAATTCAGCCCCAATTTTTTTATTCACACTACAAAACAAATGGTCAATCTGTGACCGGAAGGTCACAATTCGATCACAAAATACCGATCTGCCACCTATTTGCAACCACTTAGAGGTAGTCGCAATTTACATAGTTGCAAACAAATTTGTGATAAAAAAGTAAGGGGGTCGTAAAATCAGATTAGTTGCAAATGCATCGCTAGAAAAGAGAAAAAAATATAATTATTAAGCCTAATAAAAATCAAAATTAATGAAAATAATTTAGAAGTGGTTGCAATTTTCGATCATTTAAGGAGCCCGTCGTAAATCTTTTAAAACATTATTAGATACGGTCGAAAATTATTTGCTATTTTGCAACCGATTTGTGAGTGTCTTTAATAATTGCAAAGAATAAAATAAAAAAGCAATCGCATATCAGTCGCAAAATTGCATTGGATTTGCAACCCTTTTTATTTTTTCTGTTTATTTTTCCAATTTACATATGATTTTTCTTTTATCATGAGGAGTTTCAAACAAATAATTAAGTAATAGTATCCTACCAAATGAAAACAACTAAATCGATTTACAATTTGGATCATTTAACTTTGTTTGAAATGCGTTTCAAATTAACTAGCTACATGGTTATGATACGGATCCATTACATGGTATACATAGTGTTGGATAAATAAATCTTGATACAAAATATTAAAAAAAATCTAATTAAACACGGTAAATTTCAAGGGATTTAGTAATGGATTTCTAAATTTTTCACTATCAAGTCATTTGATAATGACTTAGATTTTAATCAAACAATAACGAGTTGAAAAGGTGGTTGATATTTAAAAATAAATAAATAATTAACTACTGTTGGTGTAGAATGGTTGAAATTTTGTAACTGATCTGCGACTGTCCTATGTGCATATGAAAAATCAATAAAAATAATTAAAAAATTATTGGTTGCTCATAGATCAGTCACAATTTTGTAATTGATTTGCTATTATCTCATGTGCGTATGAAAAATAAATAATTATTTTTTATTTATAGATCACTCGCACTTTTGCAACCATCTTATGAGAATATGAGAAATAATTAACAAAAAATTAATTCTTTGTAGGGTGGTCATAGCCGATTGCAAATGAGTGATCAATTTCTAACCCCCTTCAATAATATAAAATTAGAAACTTAATTAATTTTTCTAAAGTGATAGCAAATTAGCGATCTATTTGTGACCTCCAATGTTAATATGAAAAATAAAAGTAAATGATTAGATTTTTTTGAGGTAGTTACAGATCAGTTGCAAATAAGGAAATGATTAGTGATCACATTTCATTAAAATAAAAATAAACTAAATAATTTAAAATTTTGTTCAAAATTGCATATGGATCGCTAATTAACAATCGATTAACTCCACAAAATACATCAATAAACATAGATCAGGGTAAGGCTTACCTTTAGCCATAACAATTTCGTTTTCCAACAATTATTGAGGTTGCTCAAAGGGATTTTCCCCTCATAGCATCTTTTCCTTCTTTCTTAGCTTCGTAGAATGGAGTGTATGGTTAATGTGGTTAATTTCGAAGGTAAAAATAATTTTAGGGTGTTGGTGGAGGGTGTGTCTATGGGGCCTAAACTAAATCCATCATTGACCTATTTCACTACTTAATCTTTTTGGGTCACCTTAATACGACCAACCCTACCCGATAAGTGAAAACATTAGTGGTTTCATCAGTCCGCCCTAAATTACCCAGGGTTGAATTAAACACTGAATTACCATGACCATTCAAATCTAATTAATTAAAAGAAAAAAACCTTCAAAGATCAACCAAACAAGAATCATACTAACTACCAAATAAATTAGATCACATAAAATTCATCAATGCCTAAACATTTTTCAGGGTATTAAAATATCCTCCCCTCAAAAGGAGTTTCATCCTCAAAATTAGAACTCATAGAAAGATCCAAAATGATAACTCTAGGTTCCCATATCCAAACGTAACAATAATAATTACTCTTTTTCCAACATAGGATGAATCAGTGAATCACTTAAATGATTGATACCTTTTCAGCCTCTTTCGTTGACATTGTGCACGAGTATTACGAACCATAAATTAAATGAGGGAATTACATACCTTAGAACACCGGCCATGCATATAAGGATGACTATAACACATAAGCAAAGCATACATAACATGCACTTATTGTATGTATCATTCCATAACACATAACTTAACATGAAAGTATAAACCTACCAGGTGATCCAGGAAGAAAAGCTTGTGGCAAGACTCAATACCCATATACTTTTCAAAAAAAGTAATTTAAWATTTTTATTCTCTTTTATAAAGTCTATAAAATCGTTTTTAAAACTCTGTGGTATGATACCAAATTCTAACCACCCCAAATCAGGAACTATTCTAACCTAAGAATGCTAGTATTTAACTTTAGTTGCATATGAAAATAAAAACAATTATTTAAATCTTTAAGTAGGAAAAAAGGTTTCCACAATTGAAAGCCACTAACAAAGCTTGACAAAAATATATGAAAACCAAATTGTCTTTGATATACCAAAGTTTTCAAATTATTGAAGAATAACTCTTCACTTCAAAGTGTTCAACATAAATGATTTAATAAAAGAAAGTTGCTAAAAAAGTGTTATTCGGTTCTGAGTCTGCGCCAAAGTGGTCTCTTCTATTCACCTAGTTTTCATTACTTGAAACATAAAATAAAAAGGAAAGGAATGAGCTAAAGCTCACTAAGTAAATCCTAGCATGTATGCTAATGGTATGTAATAGCTTATGTTACATTTGAACACGTTATTCTCATTTTTCATTTAACCTTTCTAAATTTAGTTTCCTTGACTGATGTCAGCTCACGGTGTATCGCCTAACCACTAGGCTCTGCAGTGGGCGGTCATTGTTTGGAATCAGGTTATATTTCTACCGGTAGTACTGTAGTTAAATTATATTGCTCTTTCCTTTTAACTTGCAAGGAGGCCAACATTACTGTTGCATTTCACTTTCGAAGAGGGCTAGATCGAGTGTACCGGTCCCCCACACCCCATTTCCCACTCACACTTTTCTTGGCTTAAGGGTACACCATTTTTATTTCTTACTTAAATATGGGATACGTGTTTTACAAAATCCATTTGAATACTTCCTTGAAATCATTGACCTTTAACAGTTTCATGATAATGCAACATGTCAAAACTTACCAAATCCTTGTTCATGAGTGTATATTGTAGCATAAAACAATGAATATGTTGTTTGATAACTTAAACATATAGGAATTCACATAGTTCCATTCAAACATAACACTTATAGCACTTGACATACAAGCAACTCAATCATAGTACTCTTACACAATCATACACAAGAATCATACACCAAAATGGATGAAGAAGTGGAAGTTTACTTACATACTTGAATATGAACCATAAACTCACATTTAATTCACGTTAAAATAATTGAATCATAACAACCATATACATATACCGCAATTGATGAGGATGTGGGAGTTTACTCATAGAAACGCTTAAGGGTTTAAACTTGGTTTACAAATAGTGATTAAGCTCCTTAGCTGTCTTTGATGTCCAAGTATCCATCTTTTAGTTCAAAGTAAGGGAAGCACACTTAAAAGGGGTCTTTTAAATTGTAAAACTCTATGAGATCCTCTTAGGAACCTATGAGGAAACATTCTTACCCTGAAAGTTTGTAAAAAGCTAACATTTTCTAAAYGTTGGGAGGCCATGATGCTACCCACGGATGCTAGTCTGCATCTTTTGGCTTCTTCCCTCGCTCAACAAGTGCACATGGATGCATAGTTTCGTTCATGCATGCATCTATAAGCATCTAGAAAGTACCTAAATTGACATGGACGGAGCGAAGGATGATCCCTTTCGTCCTTCCTTTCGTTCATGCATGCGCATAAACCCAAGAATCATGAATGCAAAGGCAAAAACTGCAGTAACGCATTGAATCTAAATTTCCCCTTTTATTATCTTAGGTTCATTCTACCCGGAAGCAACATTATGCATATAAGCTAATCATAATTGGAAGAACATTTTTTCTCTAACCATAATTATTAGGACATCCATAGAAACAAGTTTCTAATTGAGAAGTTATTGATTAACTCTACGAAGTACATTAATAAATATTAGATTAGTGTAAGACTTACCTTTAGCCACAACAATTCTATTTTACAAAAATTCTCGTCGTTGTCTAAGGTGATTTTCCACTTCCTAGCTTTCTTTCCTGGTTTGTTAGTTTCATAGAATGGAGTATAGGGTTAACATTGTTAGTTTCTAGCGTCAGATTAAATTTAGAGTGTTGGTGAAGGGTGTATCTATGGGTATTGGGCTAAACTAAATCTATCCTTGACCTGTTTCACTACTTAATTTTTTTTGGCCACCTTAACACATCTAACCAACTCAATAAATAAAAATATAAGTGAGTTCGATCAGCCCAACCTAAATTACCCACAAATGAGTAAAACACCAAATTACCATGACCATTCAAATCTAATTAATTAAAGGAAAAAACTACCAAAAATCAACTAAGCAACAATCATACTAACCACCAAATAAATTACATCACATAAAATTTATAAATTTCTAAAAATTATTCGCGATATTACAAATAGTGTTGGATAAGGAAATTGTGGCACGAAATATAAAAAAATGTAGTTATACATCATCAAATTCAACAAATTTATAATGGATTTCTAAATTATTCGCTATCGCTCCATTTGATAATGGCTTAGGTTTCAGTTAAAAAATAACAAGCTCAAAAGGTGGTTGATATTTACAAATGACTAAACAATTAACTATTTGTGTGTTGTTCATAGATCAGTGGCAATTTTGGGACTGATTTATGACCATCTTATGGGCATACGAAAAGAAAATAACAAATCATTAACTAATTATTGGTTGGTCACATTGCACATTTGTGACCGTCTTGTTAATATGAAAAAGAAGTAAAAAATAATTAATTATTTGGGGAGTGGTCACTGATCGGTTGCATACCAATGATCTATTTGCGACCCTCCCTTGTTACTACGAAAATAGAAAGAAAATTAATTAATTTTTTYAGAAGTGGTTGCAAATTAGCAACTCATTTGC
Organism: Rhazya stricta; assembly: GCA_001752375.1. NCBI lineage: Eukaryota > Viridiplantae > Streptophyta > Magnoliopsida > Gentianales > Apocynaceae > Rhazya > Rhazya stricta. The sequence continues at coordinate 1,035,720 of MEJB01000071.1, forward strand.
GACCTTTTTATTTTAATATGAAAAATAAAAATAAATGATTAAATTTTTTCTGAGCTAGTCACAAATTGGTTGCAAATTGTAGCCACCTTTTGTTAATATGGAGAATAATGAAAATAATTAAAAATTTCTAAAGCAGATGTAAATTGGTCGCATCCCTTATGTTAATCTACAAAGTAAAATTAAATATTTAGTTTTTTTGGTGGTAGTCACCGACCGCTAATTAGCGACCAGTCTGCAACGAACTTTTGGTGATATGAAAAATAAAAATAAATATTTTTTTATTCTGTAAGAGATTCGTCACCATTTCATTTCAAACTAGCGATGAATTTGTGATGCACAAATCTAACGGACTCAATTAACCACTATTACAAACCACACTCGTAGGTTTGCGACCACCTCTACATCAAGTAAACAATCAGCATAATGTTTTATAAGATATGGACTTAAAGTTTAAAAAGATCAATACATGCTATTAATATTTCAGAGTGGATGAAGATATAAAGTTTGTAGAGAGAAAAAGGTATATCAAAATATGATGGGGGTATTATAGGCATTTCAAAATTCTTTCCTATTGTGTTTAGAAATTCCCTTCTTATTTAAAGAAAAGGCCAATGTTCAAAGTAACCTTGAAAAATTTCTTCATGCCAGCATGGACTGAGGGAGTAAAAACAATGTCTCAAAATAACAATAATGCAAAACATCCAGTGTATATGTAACTCATAGATCAAGACCTTGGTGATGAATATCTAAACAAAATCTAACACTCAAGCACTTAATAATAAATAGATTTCAAATATTATACGACTAGTTGTATTTGGTACATTTACATATCATGGGACTTACTCAAGCTAACTTAGGTTCAATATAATGGTCATCTTTACATAGACTTATATTATTTTAAAGCTCATCATGTTAATTCGTCGCTATCTTTTGTATTTATTTTGACATATAACAGTGCCTGCATCATACAACATCAAATCGTACTGCCATCGGAAGTAAACTTAGCATAATTCATTTTGATTGCTCCAAAAAGATATCTAAGAAGATCTTCAATCATGGATAGGAAAGTAGAGATCAAGAAGATCGAAGATAGAAAAAAGAATCAAATGACTTTCTCAAAACTCGTACTGCTTTAATTAAAAAATCTAAGCAAATGTCATTTGAATGTTATGTTGATGTTGCACTTGTGGCATTCTCTTCTGTCAATCGTATCACTAAATTTTGCAGTTAAGAAAGGTTCTTCTCTATGCTACAATTGGTTTCTGAGAAATTTTTTGTACTTTTCTTTTATTTGTTATTTTTTAGAACTTGATCTATCATTCTTTAAGATATAAATTTATGCATCTGCCCTAGAACAAGAAAATGAACCATGATTCGCGTCTTCTTTTGTTAACTTTTGTGTACGCCTCTTTAATCTCTTTACTCCTTTTTTAATTTAATTTTATTTAATTTTATTTTGAATTCTCCTACAGGATGGAAGATATTCTTCATCAGTATATTGATCTACCTATTGAGGAAAGATTAAGGTACTTATCTGTCRTTTGGTTTATTTTTTATTTATTTTTAAATAACTACTTTTGCAGGAATAAGTTACCTCTATTAAGTAACAAATTGACTTGTTTATGTTTCATGAACTCCTGGTGGAACTYCTAGCCATATAGAGAGCGTTCAGGTACCTGTTTCGTGTTCCAGATTCTTGCTACACTTTCAAAAGCAAGAAACTATTTTGTCTCTATAGACTTTTTTTCTGAAAAATAAAATTGAAATCTACTAATCATTGTTTGTATATGTGAAGGAAAAGATGAAAAATTTGCAGAAGTTTGACTTCGTTAAAATAAAGATGTAAAATCAAACCATCTTAATCATCAGTTGAGTTCCCTCTCTCTCCCTAAAAACAAATGCCCAAAAAGACAAAAGAAAAAAAGGAAAAATTAGATTTATGGATCTTTCTTTTGTTTATATCTAATTTTCTTTTTTTTTTTTAGAATTTCAACTTAATTATGTTCATTGGTCATCACTTTTATTGGGTACTTGCGTCCATTTAGTCCATTTAAGTTTTTGGATGATCAAAAGCTTTCTCTCTAGAAAAAAAGGGATGAAAAAGGAAAACAAGGTAACCTTAGCAAATATTTAGGTGGTTTAGTTTTTTATGAAGTTCAATTGTCAAAAAAATGCAAACCTATTAATAACGAAAACAAAAGATTTTCAATTTTAACCGTAACGTTTCATGTTCTTTCTTATTTCTCCGCTTTAAAAATTTGAATAATTTTCAATGGAAGGGTGTTCTGAACATGCTATCATATGAGAATTGTTGAGATATAGATATTTATGTAGTATTTGCATAAATTATAGATAAGCTATTTTTTCTTGTACTCTTCATTAGCTTGATTATAAATGGATAGATGATCTAAGCAAAAATCTAAATCGTGTTGACAATAGATTTGCACTTAATGCCTGAAAATTCTATTTAATGCAAATAGAATTCATTCTGATCAAATAATCTTTTTGAATATGTTCTACAATTATGTGCGGTTTCAAATCGGGAAACTTGGATTTACTTCAATTAGTATTAAGGTCAGTACAACTTTTGATAAGTCTAGTTTGCACACGAATTTGGGGTAAAATTTAATTCAAGAAATTCATTATGCTGTTACACAGAATCTTGAACTGCAAATGAAGAAAAAAGAAATAGAAGTAGAGCTTCTTGAAGTTGATCTTCGGTAATTAATGTTAATGACTAATTTATTTATTCAAACTTTTTTAGATCAATTAATAAAAACGATATGTTTCTTTTTCTTGGATTTATAAAGAATTGGTGGCAAAACYTGGAAGAAAAAGCTTCACTTCATCAACTCTCCTTGTATGAGAGAAGCTTGTGACAATCCATTGAGACAATCAACGGAAAAATAATTGTATGTGCAATAAATGTGTTTGTGCAAGAGAAGTACAAAATTTTTATGAAAATTTATTCATAATTTTATTTTGTTGAGAGTATTTTAGGAAAACTAATTTTTTAATATAATTATATCAAAAGGAAAATAAAAAGCTATTTACTCTATTGGCCCAGAGGCTATCCTGCTAAGCTTAAAAGCAATAGATTTTTAACTCTATTTTTACTTCAATACAACAAATGGATGAAGATTTCATACATAACAAATCATACTAATTCCATAAGAAGAGTCCATGAAGACCATTTGAAGCACAAAAAAGACCATATAAAACAAAACAAAAGGACCATATGAGGATTTGGTAATAGACAAATGTATTCAACAAAAATAATTAGGCTTTCTACTTTTTTTGGCACTAGGGTTTCTTTGTTTGTCAACGTTCAGATTTTGTTTTTGGAGAAATATTGATGGCCAGCTTAGACCTAGCAAGGAAATTCCAAACCTTCAACCTTTTCGAGCATATGTTGTGGCCAGCAAATAGAACAGAATAGCGCAGTAATAATGTACATTAAGTTAATGAGGTAGCATTGGAAGATGACAGAGTCCGTGCTATAAGAGAATATGCTATACTAATTTTGTATGAACTAAATCCTGGCATTGTGAGACCCAAGATTCAAGCCCAACAATTTGAACTTTAACCAGTCATGTTCCAAAAGCTACAGAAGGTTAGGCAATTTGGTGGAATGGCCACCGAAGATCCTCATCTATATTTAAGAATGTTCATGGAAGTGAGTGACTCATTTAATCTCCACAGAGTCTCAAAAGAAGCATTGAGAATGAAATTATTCCCTTTTTCTTTGAGAGAGAGAGCAGAGAATGATTGAACTCTTTACCTCCAAGTCTTTTAACATCATGGACTGACTTGACAGAAGTTGTTTCGATGAAATACTTCCCACCTACAAAGAATGCAAAGTCGATAAATGAAATTACCTCATTCTAGCAACATGGTGATGAAACTTGTAAGAAGCATGGGAAAGATTCAAGGAATTGCTCAGAAAATGCCCTCATTATGGCACTCAACACAAGATTCAAATAGAGACCTTGTACAATGGGTTCAATGCTCAATATAACAATAGTGATTGATGCTTCATCAAATGGAGCACTATTATCAAATCATGTAGTGAAGCATTCAATATACTGGAGAGAATAGGAAGCAACAACTATCAATAGACAACAACCATAATGGCAAGAATAGAGAGAATTCAAGGAGCACATGAAGTCGATATTCTGGTAGCATTGTCAGCAGAAGTGGCATCTTTAACCAATAGGTTGAAACATATGAAGTTGCCAGCTGCACAACAAAAGTAATAACAAGCTACTGTCAACTGTCACTGCTAGAAAAATAGCCTATGATGACGTTTTTTTGGTGATATTTTTTAAAATGTGTCAAGATAGATCATCTATAGTGACTACAGTGACGCTTTATAATATAATGTCCAAATATCAATCAACAAAAGAATATAGTTTTGGGATAATTTTGAATTCCTTAAATACAGAAAAAAAAAAAAAAGTATAGGGATAGAATGTTGTTATGATGCTTTCAGAAAACGTCACTGAAGAGGAGTCCATTACAATGCTCTGAAGTGTTACCATATAGGAGGCGTGATCAAAACCTCCTTCCGCCAAAATTTAGTGCGATATTTTCCAAGTTAGCTCCAAAAGGTTTCATGTTTCCTTTACCAAAATTTCAAGAAAGCTTTCCCCCTTCTCTCTCTCCCCCCTCGGCGATCAGAATTGTAGAAATCCTCTTGCCGATTTCTCTCTCCTCAGCCATTAATATGTTTAGAAATCCTCTTCTCTCTCCTCAGCCGTCAGAGTAGGTAAGAAGTACTAACGTTCTGCAATTTCAATGCAATCCATTTGTAATTGAGGAAAATTTGAGCCAGAAGGATTTATTGGTTCGGTTGTACTTTCCGGTTGAGTTCTAATTTTGCTGAAGGGTTTGTTATTTTTTTAAGCCGGAGAAGAGATTTTACTTGTTACCTTTACTGCTGGACTTCGTTGGCCTCGTAAGACTTCTACTTTTCTGTTTTCTTTTTGTGGATTTTCTTTAAGATTCTCTATTTTTCTGCAATATTCTGTCTGGGATTTTTTGTTATTCTGTTTCCTAAGAATTATGTATCCACCAAGAAGAAAATTTCTGTAGCATATGGTGGAGTTGCCAGTGGCTCTTGCGCAGAGAAGGAGATGGATCTGTGAGAGGTTAATGTATTGGTTCAACAAAACCATGAAAGACTCAACATATAGAACTTTGTCCATTAACAACATGAGTAAACTTGATTTATCAACTCTATATGAGACCTCTTGTGCTGCATACTTACAATTTGTGGCCTTTCTCTGCGTTTCGCTATTGGGCTAAATTTGTGAACATCAAAATTTTCTTCTGCCTATCTTTTCCACAGGGCTATTGGTCTCTACACACGGAGCCTACCATATCCCTTCATTTCTAATTTCGATTTTCTTTTTCAGTAGAAAAGCTATTGCAGTAGAGAAGTTCTAGCCAAGCCTAAATGTGACAGGCCAAATCTTAAAGATTATCTAAGAATGAGGAAAAAGACTTCTTGTCCTCTCCAAAAATTGTGACTTAATCTGATTTTTTGTGGCATGTATATGAGAAGAGATCTTCTGGAGAGGAGTATAAAAGAATGATAATAGCTGTCATTTATATCATATATACCAATAGCTATTCCTCCACTTTTAAATTTATATATTGCTTATGATAGAGGATCTCCTCGTATCAAAGAATTTTTAATCTCAATCTGTTAATATATTTGTTCTAATGTGTGTTACTTCTACCTGGCAAGAGATACGAGTGCCGCTGGACATTCTTTCTTATTTTTTGATGATTATTATTTGAGTCGTGCGAATTTTGTTTGATGCTCATTATTTACTAGTAGCAATGATGTTCGATCTCTAGCTGTTGAGTTTTTCTTTTACTTAATTGATTTGTAAATTCTAATATAATCTGAGCGAGGAGAGTGATGCTTTTCTTGATCAAGTGACTAGTCTTCCCAGGAAAGACATTTACTTTATGTCCCTGTTATTGATTTTATTAGTCTCAATGTTGACATTTCTTTTCTCATAGAAAGCCTGCTTATACTCTTCAGCTTCTTCAATGATCTGATTTCTTTTCTCCTTCTCCCTCTTCTCTTTCTCCTCAAGTCGGATGGCATTCTTCCTCTACCAGAGAGAAGATAATTAATTGATTTGTCCTAGGAATCTGCTAAACATCTAAAATTTGTTATAAATTAAAGAGAAGGGAAAATAATTTCAAAGGAACTGATAAAGAAATGAGTTCATTGCATTTAGTGGATCCAACCCCTAAATTACCATTTTATTTTGTTCTTAATCTACTCTATATGTGATAATTCATCATCGCTAGACCCCCTCCTACTTACTTCGCTACTTATATATCTTTCCAGATTAGAACTACTTAACATAAGAGGTTGAGCTACTTTTTTACATAATTTTTCATGATTATCAAGGAGAATAACAAGTCTAGCCAATAATTCATTGTGTTTGAATTTAGATAATAATTTTTTTCTTCCTTCTACTGAAACAAAAAAATAGGATATAGTGCCCCATCAAACACATAAACAAATATAATTCATTGTACTAATGTTCTGCAATTCTGTGCAACCTATTTGTAATTGAGGAAAATCTGAGCCAGAAGGATTTATTGGTTCATTTTTATGAACCCCTTTCAGATTGAGTTCTAATTTCGCTGAAGGGTTTTTTAATTTTTTCAAGTCGAAGAAGAGATTATACTTGTTGCCTTTGCTGCTGAACTTCACTAGCTATGTAAGACTTCTATTTCTCTGTTCTTTTTTTTTATAAAATTTAAAATTCTCTATTTTTTTGCATTTTCTTTAAGATTCTATTAGGGATTTTGTGCTATTCTGTTTCGTAAGAATTATATATCCACCAAGTTGAAAATTTTTGTACCATATAGTGGAGTTGCCAGTGACTCTGGGGCAGAGGAGGAGATGGATATGTGAAAGGTTGATGTATAGGCTCATTAAAATCGTGAAAGATTTCATATAGAACTTTGTCCATTAACAACATGAATAAACTTGATTTCTCAACTCTACATAAGACCTGTTGTGCTACATAATCTTGTTCTGCTACATAATTATAACTTGTGGCCTTTGTCTGCTTTTGGCCATTGGTCTAAACTTGTAAATATCAAAAGTTTCTTCTACAGATAATAAAGTGGTTGCTTTTGCCCTGTGTAGTGTATTTTTCTTTCTTGTTGATCTTTTCTCCTCTTTTAGTAAATCTAGTATGCATATAATCTGCATTTAGAACTCAATAGTAATGCATATCCTGTGTTTTATTTTTTCTTTTTACAACTATTGCACTCTTTAAACCTTTAATATCAGTAAAGGGCAGCTTCTAACTCAACTTTGACTATTAAAGGGCGTAAAACACACAAATATGTTTCCCCAAGGACATAAGCACAACATTGTATTGTAAAACCTGGTTGAGAATTTATTTGTATATACCAAATATTAGTATTGTCTATTACGGAATATATGAATTTTTTTGGTTTTTTTGATATGTGGTGGAGTTGTAGCAGTTACATGTTCTTTTTCCTATTGAATGTACGATGGACTACCTTTCAAAAACTTTATGTGGCTTTTTCATTTCATCAAATGGCTGCCCATGTCTTACAGTGTAATGTCATCTCTTCYCTTGCCTGTAAGTATTTATGAAATGTTTCAGCTAGTAATGCACTGTGTTTCAGCCTTCATATTTATTTTTGTGTTTTATCTCCTTTTGGGAGAAAGATCTTATTTTCTTCATTCTAAAAGTTTTGCTGCTTTTGCTCAGAAGCGGATACAATATAAATACAATGTATCTTGTTGTTGCAAGAATATAAGCTGAAAATAAGAATTATCTTATGTGGCTATTGCACATTTCTTAAAGCAAAAGAGGCATATTATTGGTATCAATAACATGTCAAACTTGCTTTAGGGAACTATATACATGAGAATCATGTAAAAGTTTATGATGCTATATGAAATGGAGGTCTCTTTGTTTTATTCTTTTGTAAAATGTTCAAAAATGAATTTGTGCTTATTGCACCATGGGATTATCAGCATTATAGAGTGACTGATGGCTGACTCTACTTGTCGAAGGTTGTAGAAGGCACTGTTTAGAGCCAAGAAAGTCATAAGCTTGTAATGAATAGAAAAATAGCTTCCTATTTTTGTAGAGCATATAGTGATTTTCGAAAGAGTATGACAGCCCTCCTTAAGTTTTGTAGTATTGTAATTCATATAGAATAAAAATCACTCAAGGAAAAGGTAAAAGGTATATATTATATAGAGGAGGAGGATGGGGAGTGCGGAGGAGAGGAAGGAGGTGGCATTGGTATCCTGTTCCGCACAGAAACTAAAACAGGTGACGCCCCCTAATGAGCTTAAAGCTAGCAAACAAGACTTCTTTTTCGAATTGATGCTCAACCTGCCTCAGACCAGGAAATATAGTTTTTATGAAAAAGTGAAATAGGAGTGTTATACTTTGAACCTTTGACTTTGTTTAGCATGTTCTAATGTGGCCTGTGTATTTGATGCAAGTTTAGTGCATTGGCGAAGAGGCAAGCATTTCTTCCTATATCCTATACATATATAATATGTAAGGCTGGTTGACCACAACATTTATGATTCTATATTTTGCATAAACCCTTGAAGAATWTTTACATGTTTGGTGAACCAGAAAAATGATGTTGTATAGCAGACTAGAAAATGAGTCTGCAACATCTTTTGGTCTTAGCGACTATCACTGATCCTAACTTTTTGGAAAACAACGATTGTAGCTTTATATTCAAAAATTAAACAACCATTCTTGCCCCTCTAATAAAGTACACTATATTACTGCACTTACATCTTTCTTGTCTCTTTCATAACTTGGGTATATTAGATTAATATTTGCACCATTTTCTATTACTATAGATAGAAGTGCTCCTTGTGAATATCAAACTTTGAAACGCATGTTACCATTTTATCGTGGGAGAAGAAATTGTTCACAAACTTGCTTCACACTTGCTCGTGGTTCTAGTTGATAGCAACGTCATAGTGATTACAAGCATATAAAGGTGATCATATTCTTTTACTTTTTATGGGGTAGCCCATACTCTTACTTATAATTTTATTATTTTATGGAGGAGCCGGGACTCTTTGATTTCTTTCTCAAAATTTGTCTTTTATGGGGGAGCTCGGACTCTTTAATTTCTTTTCTAAAGTTTGTTTTATAGGGGAGCCCATACTCTCAGTTCCATTGAAGTTTTGTCAAATTGCTATTATATGTTAGTTGTTTGTATTAATACCTTTAATTTTAATTTTTTTTCCATTATGCCATAGTTCATTAGTGCTATCATGATGGACCAAGATTGGATGAATCTTCCAAGAAATAGCTTGGCATATCAAAATGGAGTTCAAAAAATTTTAAACTTTGCAATGAACAATTCGAGTTTGAATGGAATAATATTGTGTCCATGTTGAGATTGCGGAAATGGAGTAATGAGAACAGGCGAGGAGTCAAGTGAACATCTATTGTTAGGCTGTTTATTAAGGGATACACACATTGGATCGCAGATGGAGAACTTCCATTTTCTGGGTCAAGTTCTTCACAATCTACTCTAATGTGACAAACGTAGATGCTCCACCAAATGACGTGGAAGGAATGTTGCATGACGCATTTGGGGTCCCATCTAGTAATAAAATTGAGGTTGAGATTAAATTGCCCAGTGGGGAGGCAGGACAATTTTACAAACTCATCAATGACTCTCAACAAGAGTTATATCCAGGTTGTAAAATTTTCTCAAAGCTGGCTTTCATTATCCAATTGCTTCACCTCAAGTGTGCACGGAAGTGGTCTAGAGCATTTTGATATGTTACTTGATTTGTTAAAAGATGCTTTTCCTGATGGTTTAGAACTTCCTAGATTATGAAACTGAGAAAACAATGAAATAGCTAGGCTTGGACTCTGAGAAAATACATGCTTGTCTTAATTATTGTACATTGTACTGGGAGATGAAGAAGGGTGGAAGGACCATGAAACATGTAAAGAGTCTCGGTGCTGCTTTTCTAATGGATGTGTCTATTTTTCACATTGATAGATCATTATATGATTTAGGTAGAGAGATAGGTCATTTGCCCACCCGAGTACAAATGTTCACGAAGTGTTCCACAGATTTAAGAGGAAAGTCGTCAAGTTCAGATGTTGCAATTGAATTGGTAACGAGATACATATTTAAATTAAAGAGTTTATGAATTTATTTTGTGTAATGTTGATTTTTGTTGCTTGAACATTATCTTAGTTATTATCTATTAATCATGTACAATGAGATAAATGAAAGAACTAGCTAACTCCCACCGAATTTGGAAGATAGACTTACTCCAGATGACATCTTTGCCCAAGTGCTTGGACCAGATAAATTTGTTAAAGTTCTTTTATGGTAGCGGTGATCATCCTTCTGATGCTCTAGCAAAATTCCAAGACGTACTTCATCTCATCATAATTGAAGAACAAAGAAATGAGCTGGAAAGCTTGAAGAACCAACTAGCAAATGTGAATCAAGAAGTTGCCGAGATGCATTCAATATCATTTTTCCAAAGAAGTAACTTATCCCCACGCAACTCAATGGCTCCAGTATAATGGGAGCCCTAACGCTATTATTTTGATAATTCAATTTTTTRTTATTTAYATTACAATTTGTTGTGGTTGTTTAATGATATGTTTATGTTCTAAGTCCATTGGTATTTTRTTGATCTTACTGGTGCTAGGAGGAGTTGTTATAAAGATTTGTTTGATTAAGTTATAATTTCTTAATCTCTTTGCTTTCCGACGTTTATGATTAAGTAGATTATTGGTGCTGGTAGGTACTAATATTTTTATGGTTAAGTTGTAATACGTTTATATTCTAAGTCTTTTGGTAATATGTTTACTTTGGTGTGCTTCTGAAAATCCTCTTGGATATTRATCATTACCCTGTGAACAGTTTTKGCCGAAGTGATCGGCTGACTAGTTGAAACTATGGGGACAGTGGTCTTCTTTAGGTTGTGGGGGTAAAGATGAAAGTGATGGTCTTGTTTTCTTACTTATGTTATTTTCTTATGAATTTGAAGTTTTCTTTTCAAACATGCATATTGCTTGTGTTCAACTACTATTCTTGGCGTGGTTATATTGAATTATGTTTTCATCAAGTTATTACCAATTGGCTTTGCACAAATCGTAACCAAATATTACTTTTATTTGCTAATTTCACTCATACGTTCATGCATCCATTTTCCTGCTTAGATTCTTTAATATATCTAAAGTAGTTGCGAAAGGTCAGATTCAAAACATGGATCCATCCACAATTGTTAGGGGCTAAGTGATCGGAGAAAATTGGTGTGAAGTAATAGTATTAGTGACACTCCATAGGGAGGAGAGATTGATTTGATCATATGGACTTTTTCAATCTATTGGAGCACCCATTGCTTGGCCATCKCATTTGGTAAATTTTTATCTTTCACAACATATATAGTATCACATTTTTAATTTTGATAACATGATTTATATCATGTTGATTAATGTTACTGAATGTATTTTTTCATTCTATAATGTCTTTGATGTCCAAGTATGCACTTTCAAGTTCAAAGTAAGGGAAGCACACTTAAAAAGGGTCTTTTAGATTGTAAAAGTCTATGACATCCTCTTAGAAACCTATTAAGAAACATTCTAATCCTAAAAGTCTCTAAAAAGCTAATGTTTTCTCAAAGCTGTGAGGCCACAAATGCTAGCCACGGATGCTACTCTACATCTTTTGGCTTCCTCCTTCGCTCAACAAGTGTACATGGATGAAAAGTTCCACCTGTGCATGCATTTGAGCATCTAGAGAGTACCTGAATTGACATAGACGGAGCGAACGACTATCGCTTTCATCTGTGTTTGCATAGACGTGCATGTACGTAAACCTAAAAATCATGAATTCAAAGACAAGAACAGCAGTAACGCATTGAATCTAAATTTCCCCTTTTATTATCTTCGATTCATTCTACCTAGAGGCAACATTGGAAGAACATTTTCCTCTAACCATAATTATTAGAACATCCATAGAAATAAGTTTCTAACCAACAAGTTATCGATTAAATCTACGAAATACATCAATAAATATGAGATCAGGGTAGACWTAACTTTAGCCACAACGATTCCATTTTACAACACTTCTCGTGGTTGTCTAAGGTGATTTTCTACTTCCTAGCTTTCTTTCCTGTTTCGTTAACTTCATAGAATGGAGTATAAGGTTAACATTGTTAGTTTCTACCATAAGACTAATTTTAGTGTGTTGGTGAAAGAGTGTATCTATGGGTCTTTGACTAAACTAAATTTATTCTTGACCTGTTTCACTGCTTAATCTTTTTTGGCCGCCTTAATACAATTCTCGTGGTCATAGATCATCYGCGCATTTGCGATCGTCTTATGAGAGTATGAAAAAGAAGTAAAAAATAATTAATTATTTTTGTTGGGGTCATCGATTGGTTGCATACCAACGATCTATTTGCGACCCTCCCTTGTTGATATGAAAATAGAAAGAAAATTAATTAATTTTTTCTGATGTGGTTGCAAATTAGCAACTCATTTGCGACCTTTATTATTTTAATATAAAAATAAAAATAAATGATTAATTTTTTTTTAGCTAGTCACATGTCGATCGCAAATCGACAATCAAATTGCAACCACCTTTTGTTAATATGGAGAATAATGAAAATAATTCAAAAATTTTAAAGTAGTTGAAAATTGGTGGCGTCCCTTATGTTAAAATACAAAGTAAAATTAAATATCTAGGTTTTTTGGCAGTAGTCACCTACCGCTAATTGGTGACCAGTCTGAAATGACCTTTTGGTAATATGAAAAATAAAAATAAATATTTTTTTTTGGTTTTGTAGGAGATTCGTCACTATTTCATTGCAAATTAATGATGGATTTGCAATGCACTAATCTAACGGTCGCAATTAACCATCATTACAAATCGCAATCATAGGTTTGCGACCGCCTTTACATCAAGTAATCAATCAGCATAATGTTTTATAAGATATGGACTTAAAGTTTAAAAAGATCAATACATGCGATTAATATTTCAGAGTGGATGCAGATAAAAAGTTTGTAGAGAGAAAAAAGTATATCAAAATATGATGGGGGTATTATAGCCATTTCAAAATTCTTTCCTATTGTGCTTAGAAATTCCCTTATTTATTTAAAGAAAAGGTCAATGTTCAAAGTAACCTTGAAAAATCTCTTCTTGACAGCGTGGATTCTGGGAGGAAAACCAATGTCTTGAAATAATAATAATACAAAACATCCGGTGTATATGTAACTCATAGATTAAGACCTTGGTGATGAATATCTAAAGAAATCTAACACTCAATCACTTTATAATAAGTAGATTTCAAATATTATATGACTAGTTGTATTTGGTATATCTTACATATCATGCGACTTACTCAGGCTAACTTTGGTTCAATATAATGGTCATCTTTACATAGACTTATATTCTTTTAAAGCTCAGCATATTAATTTGTCACTATCGTTTGCATTTATTTTGATATATAAAAGTGCTTACATCATACACCATCAAATCATACCTCCATTGGAAGTAAACTTATCATAATTCGTTTCAATTTCCTGCTCCGAAAAAGATATCTAGGTAGATCTTCAATCATGCGTAGGAAAGTAGAGATTAAGAAGATCGAAGATAGAAAAAAGAATCAAATGACTTTCTCAAAACCTCRTCCTRCTTTAATTAAAAAATCTAAGCAAATGTCATTTGAATGTYATCTTGATGTCGCACTTGTGGCATTCTCTTCTATCGATCGCATCACTAAATTTTGCAGTCAAGAAAGGTTCTTTTTTATGCTACAATTGGTTTCTGAGAAATTTTTTGTACTTTTCTTTTATTTATTATTTTTTAGATCATGATCTATCATTCTTTAAGATATAAATTTTTTCATTTGCCCTAGAACAAGAAAATCAACCATGATTTGCGTCTTCTTTTGTTAACTTTTGTGTACGCCTCTTTAATCTCTTTACTCTTTTTCTTAATTTAATTTTATTTAATTTATTTTGAATTTTCTTATAGGATGGAAGATATTTTTCATCGCTATGTTGACCTACCTGTTGAGGAAAGATTAAGGTACTTATCTGTCCTTTGGTTTTTTTATTTATTTTTAAATAACTAATTTTGTAGGATTAAGTTACCTCCATTGAGTAACAAATTGACTTGTTTGTGTTTCATATAGAGAGCGTTCAGGTACCTGTTTCATGTTCCAAATTCTTGCTATACTTTCAAAAGCAAGAAACTATTTTCTCACTATAGACTTTTTCTCCTGAAAACAAAATTGAAATCTACTAATTATTGTTTGTATATGTGAAGGAAAAGATGAAAAAGTTGAAGAAGTTTGACTTCATTACAAATAAAGATGCAAAATCACACTATCTTAACAATCAATTGAGTTCTCTCTCTCTCTCCCTAAACCCAAATGCCCAAAAACACAAAAGATGAAAAAGTTGCAGAAGTTTTCAATTTTATCAGTAATGTTTCATGTTCTTTCTTATTTCTCCACTTTAGTGAAAATCTGAATCATTTTCAATGGAAGGGTGTTTTGAACATGCTATAACATGAGAGTTGTTGAGATATAGATATTTATATAGTATTTGCATATACTATAGATAAGCTATTGTTCTTGTACTTTTAATAGCTTGATTATAAAAGGATAGATGATCTAGGCAAAATCTAATCGTGTTCATGATAGATTCGCACTTAATGCCTGAAAATTCCATTTAATGAAATAGATTTTATTCTGATCAAATAATTTTTTGAATATGTTCTACAAATTATATGCAGTTTCAAATTGGGGAACTTGGATTTACTTCAATCAGAATTAAGGTCAGTACAACTTTTGATAAGTATAGTTTGTAGACGAATTTGGTGCAAAGTTTAATTCAAGAAATTCATTATGATGTTGCATAGAATCTTGAACTGCAAACAAAGAAAAAAGAAATAAAAGTGCAGCTTCTTGAAGTTGATCTTCGGTAATTAATGTTAATGACTAATTTATATATTCGAATTTTTTTTAGATTAATTAATAAAAATGATATGTTTCTTTTTCTTGGATTTATAAAGAATTGGTGAGCAAAAGTTGGAGGAAGAAGCTTCACTTCATCAACTCTCCTTGTATGAGAGAAGCTTGCAACAATCCATTGAGACAGTCAAAAGCGATGRTTATATTTTACTAGTACATACGTGCTTTCCTTATAGCCCACGAAGACTTGAATCTTAAAGTGCTTTCCCTAATTTTCTTGTCTTTTGATGGAATATCAGAGAGAAAACTTTTTGATGGAAAGTGAAGGTAGAATGCCATGGCTTTAATATGACAATGGAAACTATCTCCGCTTTGGGAGGTCCAGTTCTTTTAATAGACAGCATCAAATGCAATTGGAATCTCAGAAGAACAACCCACAAAGTTATGCTAAAATATTCTTTGATAACTTGACAATGAAAACTGTTTCCCCTTTGGGAGGTCTTGTTTTTTATTTATTGTTAATCTATCTTTTACTACTTTTTGGTAGTGTTGGAGTTCCAAAAAGCATATCTAGTGCGGTGCAAGGAAATGGCAAAGGAAAAGAAGTGGTAGATGTTGATGATGATATAACAATGCTTAAGCTAGGAATTGGTACCACTCCAGAAACTCAAACAATTTCATCTTATACTTCACTGCAGGTATTAATGTTCTTTCCATGTTGGCTACTTCTATTTACTGGTTTTGATGGATCGATCATCATCAAACTGTTGAGTGGATTTTCCTATGAACTAAAATACTTCATACTTGGATCTACTTATGTAGAAAAACAGCTATAATATGAATATACCAAGCTCATGTTGAATGCATTGCATTAGTTTCCCCACATGATATACGCACCTATAATTTCAATCCTTCACAATTATAATACTATTTTAATCGGTGATTGATTATTTAACTCTAATAGTACTGCTTCTGTATCATTTTTTGCTTTTGACAGCAAAGCGATCGTGAACGGAAGGAAGACCCACTACAATGGCGTTGAATCAATTTCCTCATTGGGAATTTTGCTAGTTAAAATAGTAACTTGATTGTACACTATCTGATCGTCTCTCTATTTTTTGTGAATGGTTGAAGTCTTGTCTTAACCAAAATCTATTTCGGAGTTTCATGTCTTCAATTTTTTTCTGCTTTAAGTTGGGATTTGGAGAGTGAAGGCTGTTAAGATGATGAAGTATTTTATATAATGCAGTTGCAATATTTTCTTGAATCCTTTGTTATTTATTGCGATTGATAAGAAAAACTTGTAAGTCATGGTTTAATTTTACATCTGTCAACAGCTCAGTAATCTCACAAGTGCCTCCGCTGATGCTAGTAATAATTGTGATGTATCTATACTGCAAAACCAGGCAAATATGGTGCTTAACAATGTTGATATTGAAGCTACCGAGGAAGGCAATGACACCAAACATGGTACTAATAGAGAGATTATTGTATCATCACCATCTTCTGTTCTAGCTCCTYATACGACATCTAGAGTTGCAAGTCATTTCTGTAATTTCTTTTCTTGAGAGGTGCGAACCTTACACTCATTTATTAGCTTTTGCTCAACAACTTTCTTTTTCCATTTTAAAATGTACTAAAATACTTCCTTTTCTTGAACAATTTGATTAGGATACTTTTGGAAAAGATGCACAAAGGACTCAAAAGACTCAAGATGGTTCTAAATGGGATTGGGATAGCATGCTGTTCTAGAACTGAACTTGTGACTTTGGATCTATAAAACATCCAATGAGAGACGTATATTTGTCATTTTGAATTTTCATTAATGCTTTATGCTTTTGACATAATATTTGTAGTTGTGTTTTGTATTATGGATTTGGTTTGCTATTATTACATATAAAGGATATTACAATTAACTATGTGCGATAAATGTGTTTGTGCAAGAGAAGTACAAAATGTTTATGAAAATTTATTCATAATTTTCTTTTGTTGAGAGTATTTTAGGAAAAATAATTTTTTCAAATAATTACATCAAAAGGAAAATAAAAAGCTTCTATTACCCCAGAGGCTATTCTCCTAGGCTTAAAAGCAATAGACTTTTAACTTTTTTCTTACTTCAATACAACAAATGTATGAAGATTTCATACAAAAGAAATGATATTAATTCCATAAGAAGACTCCATGAAGACCATTTGAAGACAATGGCATGTATTGTTCAACAAAAAGGACCATACAAAACAAAACAAAAAGACCATATGAAGATTTGGTAATGGACAAATGTATTCAACAAAAATAATTAGGGTTTCTACTTTGTTGGCGCTAGGATTTCTCTATTCGTCCAATTTGGGTTTTGTTTTTGGATAAATGTTGATGGCCAGCTTAGATCTAGCAAGGAAATTCCAAACCTTCAACCTTTCCGAGCATATGTTGTGGCCAACAAAAAAACCACCTCAGTACCATGGATAAGATTATGAACTATGCCTGCATCAAAATACTTTGCTACTCCTGCATTAGAATAATTAGTTATGTTCAACAAAGGTAAAGGATCTCGAGTAAGATAATGAATCTTGAAGTACTTAGCCATCTAAAATTATTTTGATTTTTGGTCTCAATTTTGCTATTTCTACTAATATACATTTGTGAATGCAAAATTGGCTATTTAAAACCTAAAARSCTTGATCTTTAAGGAMGTTTTGCAGGATAACAAGAACACTACAACATTCATAATTCCAAAGAATGGTTTTGAGGTGTATTTTCCAAAAACGAAACACAAATCCCATGCATTTAATGAGAAATTTGAGTGAAAATGACTTAAAGGAGGTGGCCAGATAGAAGGAAAGTATTGAAGATCACATTATCCGAAATAGGCAATACAGGAYRAATGTCTGCTGAGTTAGCATTGACCTATATTTGGAGTTCTACATAAAGAACATCACTTCAAGCAGAAAAGGAGAGTTAGTTTTTCTGAGGAATTAGATGTTAGTTCTTAGACCTAGCTAAGGTTTTTTTTGAGAGAAGAAACCATTTTAGTTTGCTTACATTTCAGTTGTAATTAGAGTTAAGAAAAGGAGTGAAAGTCACCTCTCTTATAGTGTAATCCATCTTTAGTTCTATCGAAAAGCTTTCTTAGGGTTTAACGCAACTATATTCAGCTTTGGCAATTCAGCAAGACTTCTTCATTGGTTCTTAATCTATATTTCTAGAATAGCTGCATTTTTATTAACTATTTTAAGGGTGAACAACTTGATAGAGCTAAAAACTCAAGATCAAAGTTGTTGAAGTCTACGTTGAGCATACTCTTTGAGAGATTAAAGGTATTTGATTAGGGTTAGGACRCCGTAAGTGAAACCTACTTATTTTCCAAACTCRATATTGACAAACAAAGTAACCAAGTGTCATGGCGATAGTCATATAATTTATGTACTGAGTGAAATCTGCAAAATAGCTACTAAAGGTTAAGGAATAACAATCTTTAAAGCCTTCAAGTAACTGGTTGCTATAACATTCTGGTACCTGGTAGAGATAAGGACACTTATCTCACCAATGAATGATCCTACAATATTACGAAAATGTTGAGAAGATTACTAGAGAATTTTGGTCTAGACTCCCCGCATCTCCTACATTTGCACTACGAATGGCTTCGTGTAAGAACTATAGTGTGCTTATTGGTGCTACAACATCTAGAATGGGCTCTAACTGCTAACTTTTGTCACTAACTTTTTACTGCTTTCTGTCTTAATTKTATTTATATTTACTTCAGTCAATTTACATTCATTTACTTATTTTACGTCATTTATTTATTCAATTATCCCCATTAACTAACCCCATTCTATTGTTACAGCATTTTTATCTCTTTTATACGAAGTTTACACAATTTGTCCTTTCGCTTAACTATCTTTGTGGGATCAACATCCTATTCACTCTACTGCTTTTGGGCTGTGTATACTTATGTTAGTGCTAGTTTAATCTCAGTAGATTAAGTCCCAAGAAGTTTCTGGTGTCGTTGCCGGGGATAGGCAAAATTGAAGCCAGAAGTCAAATTGTGTAAACTTTCTTGCTTTTCGCAATTTTTAATCTTTCACACCCACCATTTGCTACTAGAATGCTAGTTTATGAGAACTAGAGCAAAAACCAAGTCACAAATTCCTGAAGCATCTATCCTCGAATGAAAAGACCTTGAAATTATCATCGGAACAAGAAGAAAAAAGTTAAGGATAGAACCACAATAAGCAAATAGGGCAAAATAACGAAGTAATAATGCACCTCGAGTTAATGAGGCAGCATTGCAAGATGATAGAGACCATGCTATAAGATAATATGATATATTAGGTTTGCATGACCTAAAATTCAAGCCCAGCAATTTGAAATTAAACCAGTCTTATTCTAAATGCTACAGTCGGTTGGGCAATTTGGTGGAATGGCCACTGAAGATCCTCATTTGCATTTAAGAATGTTCATGGAACTGAGTGACTCATTTCAACTCCACGAATTCTCAGAAGAAGCATCRAGAATGAAATTATTCCCTTTTTCTTTGAGAGGTAAAGCAAGAGAATGATTGAACTCTTTACCTCCAAGTTTTGKGACATCATGGACCRACTTGATAGAAGTTTTTTTAATGAAATACTTCTCACCTACAAAAARTGCAAAGTTGAGAAATGAAATTACCTCGTTCCMACAACATGGTGATGAAACATGTACGAAATATCATGCTTGAGAAGAAGAAACCCCTTAACAAGATGATTATATACAAAATAGAATTCCAAAAGAGTAGAGATTTTCTACAAAGTTATCCAAGATATCATACCATAGGAGACTTATCTCAAGGAGTAAAATCTACAAAGATTTTCATTGAATATCTCGCATTTGTCTGAAAGAATCGTCATAAGATCATTTCGAAAGCAACATTTAGGATGTAAAATTGTAGATTCAACCATCTGAATCAACAGGTTTGAAGACCTCTACAAAAGCCTAGTGAACACATCTCTTTAGAAGAAAAAACTATTGTATGCAGACAAATTTCGAGGCTAGTTAAAAGACAAAAAAGTAGTGAAAAATGTATAATTTTTTTTTTTTTGAAGTTAGTGAGTTTAAACCTCTAAAAATTTTAAATGAAAAGAACATGCCTTCCGATTCTTCTCTTGAAGATGTCTATTTCAAAGGTCAAATCTTGAGAAAATATCTTCTTCAATATATATATATGAAGAACGGAAGCTTGAATCTTCTTTGGTGATGTGTTTACCTCAAAGCTCGAATCTTCATCTGCACTAATGAGAAAATACCTTCTTCGATATATATATGAAGGGAAGCTTGAATCTTCTTTGATGATGTGCTTGCCTCAAAGGTCGAATCTTTATATACACCAATGAGAAAGTACCTTATTCAGTATATATGAAGAAGGGAAGCTTAAATCATATTCGATTAATAATCTAAAGATCTACCACAAAAGTTGAAGCTTTGAGTATATTTGCTGGAGGGAATCTTCTTAAGATCTCCTTCTATTGAGAGCTTTTGTTTGTCTTGGGAGCTTTAGTTTGTACTATTATGTCTTAAGGGGAGTGTGCCGTATTTATATGCAAGGAGTTCGTATTCCTTTGAATAACTCTCTCTAGTTTGAATGAGTTTCTTGTTCCAGAAGAAACCTATAGACTTTTTATATTGGGTTGACTCAACTATTTATTTGGACCCCCTTAATAAATAAAATCCACCATGAGACAAATTTAATTTATTTATGCTTAATAGGATTTGGCCCATCTTCATAATGTATTGCACTGGCTTCAATCAATGATCCAACTGCAATCGATAAAACATTATTGAGTTTCCTTTGTAGACTTAATTGAATAATCAAGACTAAATTATATAAATAATCTTGATAAAGTATATTTATTTTTTAATGTCTGGAAATGTTCCCACTTCAAGGCTTTTGACAAGTCTTTCTTGTCGAGCTTGAGAGCAAGGCTCAGAGTTCACATGTTTAATCGAGAACTTGATTTATAATCCAAAGTTGAGCTTTCAATCAAGAGAACCAATTCATAACCCTAGAATGTTATTTTATTCTTTTTAATAATTGAACTTGAAAATTATTTCAAGTTGCCTACGTATCTCAGTGAGAATTGGGAATTAAGTCATAACGTAGTGCAAAGAGGCTTGTTCGCTATACACAGTTTTAACTCATACATGCCAAGAATAAAATGCAATTTAGGTTTATATGCTAAAGAGAAACTTGAATTTTTGTTTAGATATTCGTACTCATTTAATTCTTATCGAGGAGTAACATTCAGTTTAGGCTCATGCACTAAGGAGCATTTTGAAGTAACATGCAATTTAGGCTCGTGCACCAAAGAGCAACTTGAATTTTTTGTTGAGATATTCATAAAACTTTAACTTTATCAAGGAGTAATGTGCAGTTTAGGCTGCCAAAAAGGAACTTGAATTTTTTTGTTGAGACATTCAGATAGTCTTAATTCTTATCAAAGAGTAACGTGCAATTTAGGCTTGTGTATTAAGGAGCATTTTGAAGTACATGCAGTTTAGGTTAATGCGTTAGGGGCAACTTGAATTTTTTTGAGATATTCAGTCAGTTTTATCTATTATTAAGAAGTAACATGTAGTTTAGACTCATACACTAAGGAGCAACATAATTTTTTATGTATAGGCGTTTAGAGAGTTTTAACTCTTGTCAATAAGTAGTGTGCAGTTTAGGCTTGTGAACTAAGGAGCATATTGTTGTTGACTATTTAGCTTAAAACATTGAGGAAATGTTGCCCCCACTTTGAAGTTCCAGCATCTTTTCATATTTGTATGACTCTTTGATAGGAATTTCTTGACTTTGATCATCAATGATACGTATTTCCATATTGTGAGGTTCATATATCAGTTTAAAAAATGAGTTTATATACGAATGCGAGAATCAATTTTACATATGATTTTTCTTGCATTGTGGGGGTCAGGAACATATGGTTAAGTAATAATCTAATCCTTCCAAATCAAGACATCCTAATCGATTTAACGATTTGGATTGTTTGACTTTGTTTGAATTTTTTTTTTCAAATTAACTAATTGCATAGTTATCATACGGATCCATTACATGATAAAGATAGTGTAACGCCCCCTAGTTAGGAACTCCTAATCTAAGAATGTTAGAATTTACCTTAGTTACATGCGGAAATAAAAGACTAATAATTAAATCTTTTAAGCAGGGAAGAAGCTTTCCACAATTGAAAGATACTAACAAAGCTTGGCACAAAAATTTGAAAAGCAAATTGTCGTTGATACACTAAAATTTGCAAATTATCCAGGCATAACTCTTCAAGCCAAAGTGTTCAACATAAACGATTTAATAAAAGATGCTTCTAAAATAAGTGTTATTTGATCCAAGCCTGTCCCCAAGAAAAT
The DNA here is from genome assembly GCA_001752375.1 of Rhazya stricta. Lineage (NCBI taxonomy): Eukaryota > Viridiplantae > Streptophyta > Magnoliopsida > Gentianales > Apocynaceae > Rhazya > Rhazya stricta. Next base: position 1,058,128 of record MEJB01000071.1, read on the forward strand.
AACAAAATAATTAACTAATTATTGGTTGGACACAAATCAATCGTACATTTGCGATCGTCTTATGAGAGTATTAAAAATAAGTGAAAAATAATTAATTATTTATGGTTCGGTCATAGATCAGTTGCAAACCAATGATCTATTTGCACTCCCTTGTTGATATGAAAATAGAAAGAAAATTAATTTTTCTTTCTGGAGTGGTTGCAAATTAGCAACTCATTTGTGACCTTTTATTTTAATATAAAAATAAACATAAATGATTAAATTTACTGAGCTTGTCGCAGATCGGTCGCTAATCAATGATCAAATTGCAACCACCTTTTTTTAATATGGATAATAATGAAAATAATTAAAAATTTCTAAAGTAGTTGCAAATTGGTCGCTGCCCTTATGTTAGCATAAAAACTAAAATTAAATAATCAAGTTTTCTGGGCAGTAGTCACAAATCGACCTCCGATTAGCGATCGGTCTGTAACCACCTTTTGATAATGTGAAAAATAAAAATAAATAATTATTTTTTATGTTAGAAGATCCTTCACCATTTGATTGCAAATTAGCGATGGATTTGCAGTGCACACATCTAAAGATCGCAATTAACTACCATTACAAACCGCAGTCGTAGGTTTGCGACCGCCTCTATATCAAGTAATCAATCATCGTAATGTTTATAAGATATGGGCTTAAAGTTTAAAAAGATCAAATGATATTTTAGCCTAATGAATCTAGCATCTTCTCAAAATTAGAAAGCCATTCACACTATCCACGGACGCTACTCTGCATCCTTATCTTCCTTCTTCCCTCAACAACTGCACACAAATAGAACGTGAGCATCTAGTAAGTATCCAAATTGACACGGACGGAGCCAAGAATGATCACTTTCATCTATGCTTGTGTTCGTGCATATGCGTAAATCCAAGAATCATGAATTCAAAGACAAAAATTGCAGAAGATTCATGAATTCAAAGACAAAAATAGCAGAAGCTCATTGAATCTAAATCCCTACTTTCAATATCTTAGGTTTATTCTACCCAAAAGTAATATTATGCATAAAAACCAATCATATTCCTCTAACCATAATTAATAAACATCCTTAGAAACAAGTTTCTAACCTAGAAGTTATCGATTAACTCTAGGCAATRCATCAATAAACATTAGATCATGGTAAGACTTACCTTTAGCCACGATAATTCCGTTTTCCAACAATTCTTGAGGTTGTCCAATGCGATTTTCCATTTGACAGCATCCTTTCCTTCTTTCTTAGCTTCATAGAATGGAGTATATGGTTAACATGGCTAATTTTTAAGGTAAGAATAATTTTAGGGTGTTGGAGGATGGTGTATCTAYGGGTCTTCARCTAAACTAAATCCATCATAGACCCGTTTCACTACTTAATCTTTTTGGGTCACCTTAATACGGCTAACCCTACYCGATAAATAAAAATATAAGTSGGTTTCATCAGCCCAACCTAAATTACCCAGGGTTGAGTTAAACATTGAATTACCATGACCATTCAATCTAAWTAATTAAAGGAAAAAAACCACTGAAGATCAATCAAACATGAATCATACTAACCACCAAATAAATTAGATCATATAAAATTCATCAATGCCTAAAAATTATTCAGAGTATGACAATACCATCCCCTTAAAAGGAATTTCATCCTCAAACTTAAAACTCATAGAAAGATCCAAAAATGATAACTCTAGGTTCCCATATTGAAACTTAATAATAATAATTATTCTTGTTCCAACATAGGCTGGATCAATGAATCACTTTAATGATTGATACCTCTTTGGCCTCCTTCCTCAACATTGTGCATGGGTATTACAAACATTAATTAAATGAGGGAATTATGTGCCTTAGAGCACTGTTCATACATATAAGGATGATTATAATACATAAACAAAGCATACATAACATGCACTTATTGCATGTATCATTCCATAACACATAACTTATTATGAAAATATAAACTTACCAGGTGATCTAGGAAAAAACACTTGTGACAAGACTCACTACCCATATACTTTTCATTTTTTTTTTTTACTTTTTTATTCTCTTTTATAAAGTCTACACAATTTTTAAAACTCTAGGCTTTGATGGCAAACTACAACACTCCTAAATTAGAAACGATTCTAACCTAAGAATGTTAGCATTTACCTTAGTTACATGTGGAAATAAAAGACAATTATTTAAATCTTTAAGTAGGGAAGAAGGTTTCCACAATTGAAAGACACCAATAAAGCTTGACACAAATATATGAAAACCAAATTGTCTTTCATAAAACAAAGTTTGCAAACTATTGAAGAATTGAAGTGTTCAACATAAATAGTTTAATAAAAGAAAGCTCTAAAACAAGTGTTATTCAGTTTCAAGTCTTCCCCCAAGTGGTCTCTTCTATTCACCTAGTTTTCATCACTTGAAACATGAAATAAAAAGGAAAGGGGTAAGCTAAAGCTCAGTAAGTAGACCCTATGCATGTATGCTAATGGTACGTAATAGCTTATGTTACATTTCAAAACGTTATTCCCATTTTTCCTTTGACCTTTCAAAACTTACTTTCCTTGATTGATGTTAGCTCACTTGGTGTATCGCCTAGCCACTAGGCTCTGCAATGGGTAGTTATTTTTTGGAACCATGTCATATACCTACCGGTAGTACCGCCAAACTGTTTAAATTATATTACTCTTTCCTTTCAACTCAGGCGGAGGCTAACATTACAGTTTCATTTCACTCTCGGAGAGGGCTATGTCTGGTGTGCCAGCCCCATTTTTCACTCAAACCTTTCATGGCTTAGGATTACACTATTTTTCTGCCTTACTTAAATATGGGATCCGTGCTTTACAAAATCCATTTACATACTTCCTTGAAATCATTGACCTTTAATAGTTTCATGATAATACAACATGTCATAACTTACTAAATCCTTGTTCATGAATGTACATTATAGCATAAAACAATGTACATGTTGTTTGATAACTCAAACATATAGGAATTTACATAGTTCTAATCAAACATAACACTTATAACACTTTACACACAAACATAACACATTCAAACATAATAACCATACATCAAAATGGATAAAGAAGTGGAAGTTTACTTACATACTTGAATATCAACCATAAACTCACATTCAATTCACATTAAAAGTATTTGAATCATGACAATCATATACATATACCAACATTAATGAGGATGTGGGAGTTCACTTACCTGAAACACTTAAGGGTTTAAACTTGGTTTACAAATAGTGATTAAGTTCCTTAGCTATCTTTGATGTCCAAGTATCCACTTTCTAGTTCAAAGTAAGAGAAGCACACTTAAAAAGGATCTTCTAGATTGAAAAACTCTATGACACCCTCTTAGGAACCTATTAAGAAACATTCTAACCTTGAAAGTCTCTAAAAAGCTAACATTTTCTCAAGCTGGGAGGCCACAGATGCTACTACCGGTGCTACTCTACATCCTTAACTTCCTCCTTGCTCAACAAGTGCACACAGACGGAAAGTTCCATCCATGCATGCATCCGTGAGCATCCAGAGAGTACCCAAATTGACACGGAAGGAGCAAAGGATGATCCCTTTTTGTGCTTGCATCGTGCATGCACGTAAACCCAAAAATCATGAATGCAAAGTTAAGAACAACAGTAATGGATTGAATCTAAACTCCCCCTTTCATTATCTTAGGTTCATTCTACCAAGAAGAAACATTATGTGCATAAGACAATCATACATGGAAGAACATTTTCACTCTAACCATAATTAATAGAGCATCTATAAAAATAAGTTTCTAACATAGAAGTTATGGGTTAACTCTAAGAAATACATCAATAAAGATTAGATCAGGGTCAGACTTACCTTTAGCTATGAAAATTCTTTACAGCAATTCTCGAGGTTGTCCGATGTGATTTTTCACTTTCTAGCTTCCTTTTCTTCTTCCTTAGTTTCATAAAATAGAGCATAGGGTTAGTGTTGTTAGTTTCTAGCATAAGACTAATTTTAGACTATTGGTGGAGGGTGTGGTCTTGGACTAAACTAAAACTATCCTTGACCACCTTCACTACTTAATCTTTTTTGGCCACCTTGCTCGATAAATAACAACTAATTACCCAGAGATGGGTTAAACACCGAATTTCCATGACCATTCAAATCTAATTAATTAAAGGAAAAAACAACCAAACAACAATCATGCTAACCACCAAATAAATTAGATTACATAAAATTTATAAATGCCTGAAATTATTTGAGGTATTACAGATAGTGTTGGATAAGGAAATTGTGGTACGAAATATAAAAAACTGTAATTATGCATCATGAAATTCAAGGGATTTAGTAATGGATTTCTAAATTATTCACTATCCCTCCATTTGATAATGGATTAGGTTTTAGTTAAACAATAACAAGCTCAAAAGGTGGTTGATATTTACAATTGACTAAATAACTAACTATTGTCTGTTGATCGTAGATGATCGTAATTTTGGGATCAGTTTACTATCATCTTATGTGCATATGACAAGAAAATAACAAATAATTAACTAATTATTGGTTGGTCACAAATCCGCCGCACATTTATGATCATCTTATGAGAGTATAAAAAAGAAGCAAAAAATAATTAATTATTTTTGGGGCAGMACAGATCAGTTGCAAACCAACGATCTGGTGCGACTCCCTTGTTATATGAAAATAGAAAGAAATTAATTAATTTTTTCTAAAGTGATTGCAAATTGGCAACTCATTTGCGACCTTTTTATTTTAATATGAAAAATAAAAATAAATGATTAAATTTTCTATGCTAGTCGTAGATTGATCGCCAGTTAGCGATCAAATTGCAACCACCTTTTGTTAATGTGGAGAATAATGGAAGTAATTAAAAATTTCTGAAGTAGTTGYAAATTGGTCTATTTCCTTATGTTAATATGAAAAVTAAAATTAAATAATCAAGTCTTTTGGGCAGTAGTCACAGATCGACCTATAATTAGCGACTGATTTGCAACCACCTTTTAATAATATGAAAAATAAAAATAAATAATTATTTTTTATTGTTCTGTAGGAGATCCGTCACAATATCATTGCAAATTAGCAATAGATTTGTGGTGCACGCATCTAACGGTAGCAATTAACCACCATTACAAACCGCAATCGCCGATTTGCAGCGTCTACATCTAGTAATCAATTAGCATAATGTTTTATAAGATATGGGCTTAAAGTTTAAAAAGATCAATACATGCAATTGATTTTTTAKAGTGGATGTGGATAAAAAGTTTGTAGAAAGAAAAATGTATATCAAAATATGATGGGGGTATTATAGGCATTTCAAAATTCTTTCTTGTTCTGTGTAGCAATTCCTTTATTTATTTAAAGAAAAAACCAATGTTCAAAGCAATCTTGAAAAATCTCTTCATGGTGGCGTGGATTCAGGGAGGAAAAACAATGTCTTGAAATAACAATAATACAAAACATCCGGTGTATATGTAACTCATAGATCAAGACCTTGATGATGAATATCTAAAGAAATCTAACACTCAATCATTTAATAATAAATAGAAGTCAAATATTATATGACTAGTGGTATTTGATACATCTTACATATCATGTGACTTACTCAGGCTAACTTAGATTCAATATAATGGTTACTTTTACATAGACTCATATTCGTTGAAAGCTTAGCATATTAATTCCTCGTTATCTTTTGTATTTATTTTGATATATAAGTGCCTGCATCATACACCATCAAATTGTACTGCCATCGAAAGTAAACTTACCATAATGTTTTTTTGATTTCCTACTCTAAAAGATTTCTAGGAAAATCTTCAATCATGGGTAGGAAAGTAGAGATCAAGAAGATCGAAGATAGAAAAAAGAATCAAATGACTTTTTCAAAATGTTGTACTGCCTTAATAAAAAAAAAAAAATCTAAGCAAATATCATTTGAATGTGATGTTGATGTCGTACTTGTGATATTCTCTTCTACCGATCATATCACCAAATTTTGCAGTCAAGAAAGGTTTTCTTTACGCTACAATTTGTTTTTGAGAAATTTATTGTACTTTTCTTTTATTTTTTATTTTTTTAGAACTTAATCTATCATTCTTTAAGATATAAATTTTTTCATCTGCCCTAGAATAAGAAAATCAACCATGATTTTCATCGCCTTTTGTTTAATTTTGTGTCCACTTCTTTAATCTCTTTACTCCTTTTTTTAATTAGTTTTATTTTATTTTATTTTGAATTTTCTTATAGGATGGATAATATTCTTCATCGCTATGTTGATCTACCTATTGAGGAAAGATTAAGGTACTTATCTATCCTTTGGTTTATTTATTTATTAATTTTTAAATAACTAATTTTGCCGGATTAAGTTGCCTCTATTGAGTAACAAATTGACTTGTTTGGGTTTCATGAACTCTTGGTGGCACTTTTAGCCACATAGAGAGCGTTCAGGTACCTTTTTCATGTTTTGAATTCCTGCTATACTTTCAAAAGCAAGAAACTATTTTGTCGCTATAGACTTTTTCCCCAAAAAACAAAATTGAAATTTACTAATTATTGTTTGTATATGTGAAGGAAAAGATAAAAAAGTTGCAGGAGTTTGACTTCATTACAAATAAAGACATAAAATCAAACTATCTTAACGATCATTTGAGTTCGCTCTCTCTCCCTCCCTAAACACAAAAGCAAAAAAGGGGAAATTAGATTTATCGATCTTTCTTTTGTTTATATACATTTTATTTTTAGAATTTCAACTTAATTATGATGATTGGTAATCACTTTCATTTGGTACTTGCGTCCATTCAGTCCCTTTAAGTTTTTGGATGGTCAAAAGCTTTCCCTCTCTAGAAGAAAAAGAAAAAAGGGATGAAAAAAGAAAATAAGGTAACCTAAGCAGATGTTTAGGTGGTGTAGCTTTTCATGAAATTCAATTGTCAAAAAAATGCAAACCTATTAATAACAAAAACAAAAGATTTTCAATTTTAACAGTATTGTTTCATGCTCTTTCTTGTTTCTCCGCTTTAGTAAAAATTTGAATCATTTTAAAAGGAAGAGTGTTCTGAACATGCTATCACATGAGAGTTGTTGAGATATAGATATTTATATAGTATTTTCATATACTATAGATAAGCTATTTTTCTTGTACTTAGCTTGATTATCAAAAATGATAGATGATCTAAGCAAAAATCTAAATGTGTTCATGATAGATTTGCACTTAATGTCTGAAAATTCCATTTGATGCCAATAGAATCCATTCTGATCAAATAATCTTTTTGAATATGTTTTGCAATTATTTGGGGTTTCAAATCAGGGAACTTGGATTTACTTCAATCAGAATAAAGGTCAGCATAACTTTTGATAAGTATAGTTTGCACATGAATTTGGGGTAAAGTTTAATTCAAGAAATTAATTATGTTGCTGTGCAGAATCTTGAACTGCAAACGAAGAAAAAGGAAATAGAAGTGCAGCGGCTTGAAGTTGATCTTCGGTAATTAATGTTAATGACTAATTTATTTCTTCGAAATTTTCTAGATTAATTAATAAAAACCATAAGTTTCTTTTCCTTGGATTTATAAAGAATTGGTGAGCAAAACCTGGAGGAAGAAGCTTAAATTCATCAACTCTCCTTGTATGGGAGAAGCTTGCGACAATCCATTGAGACAGTCAAAGTGATAAAGGTCGGACTTTAATTGTATATACGTGCTCCCTTTATAGCTCACAAAAACTTGAATCTTGAAGTGTTTTCCCTAATTTACTTGGCTTTTGATGGAATATCATAGAGAAGAGTTTTTGATGGAAAGTGAAGGTGGAATGCCATGGCTATACTGTGATGATGGAAACTGTCTCTGCTTTGGGAGGTCTGGTTCTTCTAATGGATAACATCAAATGCAATTGGAATCTTGGAAGAACAACCCACAAAGGTATGCTAAAATATTCTTTGATAACTTGACAGTGGAAATTGTTTCCCCTCTAGAATGTCTAGTTTTTTATATATTGTTAATCTATTTTTCACTTGTTTTAGTTGGTGTTGGAGTTCCAAAAAGCATATCTAGTGATATATGAGGAAAAGAAGTGGTACATGTTGATGATGATATAACAATGCTTAAGCAAGGAATTCATACCACTCCAGAAACTCAAACACTTTCGTCTTATACTTCATTGCAGGTATTAATGTTTTTTCCATGTTGGCGACTTCTATTTACTGTTTTTGATGGATCGATCATCATAAAAYTRTTGAGTAGATTGTCCTATGAACTACAATACTTCATACTTGGATCCACTTGTGTAGAAAAACACCTATAATGTGAAAATACTAAGCTCATGTTGAATGCATTGCATTAGCCACCCCAAATGAGATATGCACGTATAATTTCAATCGTTTGCAATTATATACTATTTTAATCGGTGATTGACTATTTAACTCTACTAGTACTATTTTTGTATCATTTTTTGTTTTCGACAGCAAAGCGATTGTGAATGGAAGGAAGATCCACTACAATGGCTGTAAGTTGAATTAATTTCCTCATTTGGGAATTTTGATAGTGAAAATAGTAACTTGATCGTCCACTATCCAATCATCTCTCTACTTTTCATGAATGGTTAAAGTCTTATCTTAACCAAAATCTATTTTGGAATTTCATGTCTTCAATTTTTTTATGTTTTAAGTTGGGATTTGGGCAGTGAAGACTATTAAGATAATGAAATATTTTATATACTGCAGTAGCAACATTTTCTTGAATCCTTTGTTATTTATTGCGATTGATAAGAAAATTTGTAAGTCATTGTTTAATTTTGGATCTCTCAATAGATCCAATCATCTCACAAGTGCCTCCGCTGATGCTAGTAATAATTCTGATGTATCTATGCTGCAAAATAAGCTAAATATGGTGCTTGACAATATTGATATTGAAGCTACCGATGAAGGCATGACACTAAATATGGTACTAATAGAGAGATTATTGTATCATTACCACCTTCTGTTCTAGCTCCTCATTTGACATCTAGAGCTGCAAGTCATTTCTATAATTTCTTTTCTTGAAAAGTGTGAACCTTATATTCATTCGTTAGCTTTTGCTCAACAACTTTCTTTTTCCATTATAAAATGTACTAAAATACTTCATTTTCTTGAACAATTTGATTAGGATCCTTTTGGAAAAGATGCACGACTCAAAAGACTCAAGATGCTCCTAAATAGGATGGGGATAGCATGCCATTATAGAACTCAACTTTTCAGAATTTAGACCGCTATACATAAACCCAATGAGAGAGAAACATTTGTCATTTTCATTTTCCGTTAATGCTTTATGCTTTTGACATAATGTTTGTAGTTCTATTTTGTATTGATGATTTGGTTTTCTCTTATTACATATAAAGGATATTACTATTAACTATGTGGAATAAATGTGTTTGTGCAAGAGAAGTACAAAATTTTTATGACAATTTATTCATAATTTTTTTTTTCTAGAGAGTATTCTAGGATAAACAGATCTTTTTAATATAATTATATCGAAAGGAAAATAAAAAGCTATTTACTCTATTGCTCTAGATGCTATTCYCCAATGCTTAAAAGCAATAAAGTTTTAACTTTTTTCTTTATTTGGATATAACAAATGTGTGAAGATTTCATACAAAACAAATGATATTGATTCCATAAGAAGACTCCATGAAGACTATTTGAAGAAAATGGCATGTATTTGACAACAAAAAAAAAAAAAAATCATTTGAAGATTTGGTAACAGACAATTGTATTGGAACAAAATAATTAGGGTTCCTACTTTTGCTGGCGCTAGGGTTTCTCTATTAGTCAACATTAAGGTTTTGTTTTTGGAGAAATATTGATGGCTAGTTCAGATTTAGCAAGGAAATCCCAAACTTTAGCCTTTCCAAGCAAGAAAACCTAGTAACCTCTGTTGGCAATGAATATCTTCGGTCTGCTTATATTGAATGTCAACAAGGTGTTATTGCTTATATACACCAAGCACCCCTAATCTCATGTCAAGCTTGCCACGCAGTAGTCCTGGCAATGTAATACTTTCCAAATTCAAAATATAGATGATTCCTTCAATTATTTTTTCTTTGGCAGAAGAGATGTAGTTCATTATGTTCTTAATAATGGCTTGTGGAATTTTGAGAACAAATCGATCCTTCTTCAGCCATGGAAAATGAATTATAAGCCCTGATTTGAAAATCTCTAATAGGAAGCTTTCTGGATTCACATCATGAGTTGCCAATGAAATGCTAGACTTTGGAAGTTGCAACGAAGCTTAAGAGTAGGTTTCATCGATTGGTGCACAAAGGTCCATATCAGAGAGAATTTTGACTTCAAACGAGGTATTTTTTTTTTGTTTAAGAGTGCAACTGAACACCAACAAAGCATTGTGCCGGTATATGCAATTACAGATCCCGAATGTTGGGGTTTGCATCTCAAATTCAATACAAGTGGCTCTCTCAATTTTGCCTTGCATGTTGATCAATTGGTCAACAATTTAGACATTGTAAGGAAAATCCTACATACAATGGACGCAATGAACCTCCCATTTCAGCCATGGATGGGAGGCGTGGGTAGAATAAACAGTTACCTTACTGTTAGCCATACCGATCTAGAAACTTTCGGCAAGGCGAGGAACTCGCCTCATACAGATTCTAGCACGCGTCAGGATGATGCAGCRGTTGTTGAAGAGGTTTGTGAGACTCCAGTTGAAACCCTAGCGCGGCGTACACAAATAAAGTCCAAGAGACTTTATTTCACCACAATTATACGTGTAAACACTATCTTTCATGAATTTATTTGTTCAAATTTATATTTTTCCTTAAATAGCATGAATTATGGATATAATTGAGAATCATTGAAAATCAGGAGAATATTGAGTTTGACAAAAAAGGTCATTACTAGATGTAATAAGAGAAAACGAAGAATTTTAGACGAGACAATGATGCAGCAAAAATGATGAATATAAGCACTACAAAAATATCTACATGACACATGGAAGTCAAATGATCAAACAAAGGATTTAATTGAAATCAAATATGTTGCGTAATAAATATCAGATATAAAGGACTTAAAGAAGATTTTTGCATATTGACTTTGTCTTACGTTTGAACAAGAGGGCCAAAAGTACCAAAAAAAAAAAAGAAAACAAAAAGGACATCAATCTGATATTGACATCAAAGGCCACCTGCCCGAAAAGTCCATGGAAAGTTCAAAGGGAACAATTGCAGCACGTCTATCGAAACCCTGAAATGCAAAGTATAGCACGAGTGGTACATGACAAAAGATAAATCCCTTGCACTTAATAAAAAATCGACTGAAAGTGACACATAACTGTTGGTCCAAATTTGACTTCAATTGGGTTTCAAAATGCTGAGACAAATAAGCACGTGGGGGGTCCACATACCACAAATACATACAAGAGACAAAAGGACAGTCATGAGTCATTTGCCATGTGAAGAGCAAAAGAAAGCTAGGCTAGATTTCAACTAGTATAAAGGAGAGCTTGGCATGAAAAAGGGAAAAGAGATTGATGGTCTCTTAGCCATAGCAAATTTCTGGGAGAAATTTAGAGAGAGAAGAAGAAAGGAAGAAAAATATAGCTGCATTTCATTGATAGATAACCCATGGAAGAAGATGATAGTCTTCATCATTGCTACAATGGATATTTTCTAAACTTTATTTCATTCTCTATTTCTTTAAGAATATTTCATAAATCTGGATTTAATTTCTTTTGAGATCTTGATGTTTTATTTTCTAGATTATTTTATGAAGTCCTTCACAGGCTAAGTTTGTGTAGTTAGGATTGTTTGAACTACCTAATTTGGAATGGGATATCTAATCATTTGGTGCTATTTCTTACCACATYTAATCCTAAATCATTCAAGTGCTTTCATTGCATTTCTGAGTACAGTTTGACAAAATTGTGATTTGAATTTATTTTAGTTAATCTCATTACCTAAAGGTACTTGTGTTAACTAAATACTTGGATAATATGATTCAACTATTCAAGTGTGTTGTAGCATAGAGTATAGTTATGTACTCTATACAAGACCAGCAAGATGTGAATCTTTTAAGGGTAATGGGTTTGACCCTCCTAACAATCCCTTAAATCAATACATCTAAAAGGATTATYCTGACTTTTGTTGTTGTTGATTTGTACTCTTGGATGTTATGGCCGGTCTACTAGGCTTGTTGTAGTGTAGAGCATAGACATATTATCTGCCCATCAATAACTCAAAAAGATCTGAACTATAGGGGTTAATAAGTAAGGTTACCACAAACATGTGTCTAACCTCCTTATAATCCTTAGATCAACACATATGAAAAGATTACAATTACTTATTATCTCATCAATTTGATGTAGCATAAGATAGAGACGTATGTTTTSTGTTTCATAAGACCAAGGAGACTTGAGATAAAATATGATTTTTACATTGAGTTTGCATAGACGTGTAAGCTAGCCCGGTTAAACAACCAAGGACTTATAAACTTGAAAATGTTACGGTCATTACTAGTCTCGATCTACTAAATGAGAATGCTATAGCAATTTCCACCCCATCACGCAAACTTTACAGCTTGGGGAAGTCACCAATCCTAACTAGTTTTCCATCATATTATTCACTCTTTTAGAGATATGTCTTCTGACTTTGTAACCTAATTTTGCTCCTAGACTTACTAATTTTTTATTTACTTTTAACTTAGTTACTCACATATCAAACCAATCATTGATGTTATTGGAGTTTTCGTATTGAATTTTCATTAATCCAATCCTCGTGGAGCGATACTCTATTCACTTTTTATTACTTGTTGACCATGTATACTTGCCTGTGTGTGCATTATCTAGTTTAGAAACCTGATAATAGACTCCGTCACTGGATTGTGCCTCGCTAGAAGCTACTGATTCGACCCATATACTATACGGGAGTCTATGTCATTCTCGTAGCACTTTCCATCCGTCGCAGGATCATTAATTCCAATCTTCCTTCTGGGACTTAAGGATAAAAATGCTTCATACGAAACTTAATAGGCTGCTGGTAATCAAGTTTATCAAAAGAAATCCTCACAAATAGTGAAGGTTATCCGTAAGTTACAGCCTATTCATGCTAGGGAAATGTAGGATACCTAGGCAATACCTATAGTCTGATCCAGGTTTTTTAAGTAAAATTTTTAAGTAAAAGATGCATGATGATTCTCTTGATGGCCCTAATATTAAATAACTATAAGCGATGGAGGCAACTTTGTAGCCCCACTGACAAGAAAGAATGTTTTATGTTAGAACTGTCAATGGCTAAGAAGGCCCTGAGCGATTCTAAATATGGGAATCCTTATTCAGACAACTCAAGCTACTATAGTTTTTCTTTTTGAAACATTACTAACTTCTATGAGATGAATAAAGTGAGAATGAAGATTATCTTCCCACATTGTTTTTATCTGAACACATTTAATTTGTCGTGGGGGATTGGCGTTACTATGAATGAACGATAGTGACTTAATAATCATAAGTTAATCTCAAGGGCATTGATTGTTGTATCTTGACAGATGCCCTACCTTGTTGATTCACTAGCTTTTGTGGAAACCCTAGGCA
>MEJB01000071.1:1072421-1117353 GCA_001752375.1 Rhazya stricta
ATATATTCACTAAGCTCTCAAAAGTGTACACATTCAAATAAGTAATATAGTGATAAGTGGATGTCGAGCTCATGAGGATTGATGCTATAACAAAGTTATGCTAGTTACAAAGAATGTCAATCATTGGTAGGTGGCAATCTAACTACTAAATACAATGTAAATACTCTAAACATAGTAGATCAGAATTGAAAAGCAAAGACAAGTAAACTAAAAGAGATATCACTTAATGATATATTTTAGTTAGGAATTTATTGATCCCTTAAGTGTGAGGTTCATAGAATATAATTATGCATGCTATAGCATTATTTGTAGCACACGAATGATGTAGTAACTACATGCATACATTGTTGTATTTATGATGAAAAAGTGATGACAGGTAAACTATAGCAAAAGGGGAGTATGTCCACCCAAATTATTAGATCCTCAACTTCCTTAGCTTCCTGATCTTAACTGCTCCCTTGACATTAGTCATCCCACCCTAGAGCATCTAAGTCCTTAGTTCCATATGTGAGATTGCTCTATCATAGCAAAATCTAAAAGTTTTGATTAGAATACAATTTGGTGCCTAAGTTTATGTATCCATCCCCAAACGAATAGGTTCAGCCGTGTCAACTTTATTCGAGTTCTAACTGAGATCCCTTATAAGGAAGTTGCTCTCTCACCAACAATTCTATGAACCTACAAAAGGCAATTTGGGAACTACGAAGACATGTGTACAGGTGGTAGGTAGCTAATAAAATATAATAAGAAAACAAAGTCAATTGCAAGAAGGATTCTTAGATGCCTTAAACCGAGACAAAGTGAGATGAGAGTTTAAAGTGAAGTTTGTCTTATATGTATATATAAATGGCTTTGGCGGATAGAACTAAGAAAAAGAATTCAAATTGGAATCTTGTTGTTTCTCTCTTAACTGGGGTCTAACAGAATGAAGCCAAAGGAGACGAGAAAATCATCAAGAAGGTTTTCTATTGTCAAAAGTGGAATGAAGAGCATTCCGAGTGGCTACACAACTCGGTGGAGATGAGAGGAAGAAACGAGAATGGAATGAAATTCTTGAGGTAGCAAGACATTTTTGCCACTTGTAGGAATGGCTTAACATTAGAAATAGGGCTTGTTCTTTCATAAGGAAGGTTAAGAGCAGTTGGAGACCAAAAGAAAAAGAAGAAGAAGAAGACAAGAGAAGGATGAAAGGTATTAGTCTTTGGAAGTAGTCAAATTCAAATTGGATTCTAATGGACACTTATAAAGAGAAAATAGCAACACCTGGTCACTAAGTTCTATTCTTATAAATATCTTGGATGAAAATACTAAGAATTCTACACCTCCTTGGTCATATTGGACAGTTCTATGCATTAAAAGATCAAATGCAAAATGAACAAAAATAGTGATAAAATAAAAGGATATTTTCAAAGATCATCAAGAAGAAAGAAGGGAAACTCTATTTTTCCTTTGTGATCACRTTACCRTGTTCCTTATAGAAGTGATAACGAGGTCATAAAGAACTTGAGAACCATCACAGAGCACACAATCACAAGGATTTACAAGGAARCAAAGGAGCCTGCCAYACCTCTGATTGCTGGAAAGAGTATTTCTACATCTAAGAGAAAWTTTGTTGAGAAAGAAGAGCCTGACCTTCAAAAAGAAATTATAGAGAGATGAATAAGCAAACTAAAAGGATGGAAGAGTTAAAAGTAATGATGCAACATTTGTAGGACCAGCAAAAGAATTACTGGGCTTATGCAGAGAAAAGAGATAAAGCATTGAAAAGAAGACTTCAAACGAATTTCACCAAGCCCTTAGAGAAATTTCCATAGTTCCCTAGATCATTGCTATAGCATGTGGAGGCTACTAAAGAAGAATTAGAGGATTAGACTGAGGGGAGTAAGGAAGATAGTGAAGAGACTAAATGAGAGAAGAAGAAATCTAAGTAAGTTCTTGGAAGTTGAAGTTGGAATTTTTGGAAAGTGAAAGTCAAAGTTTTTGGGAGGATGAAAATTTGATTAAGTTTTTGAAATATTGGATGCTAGAATTTGATAATTGATTTGTTTAGTTTGTTTTGTAAGTTTGTTTTTAATTTTAGTTGGTGTGTTTTAGTTTTATGTTTTATGAAGTTGTTAGTTTAACTTTTGATTTTAGTTTGAAGTTTATGTTTACTATAGTTATGTTTATGTTTTGTTGCATCTTTTTGGGAGCTAAAATCCGAATTTGTTAATTTTTCCTTTCTATGAATATTCTAAGTCTCATGAGGATTATGCATTTAAAATGGTTCAGGGAGGATTAAATTGATTAACAAGGGCTTAATGTTGAGCTTTGACCTTGTGATGAAAAATACTTTGCCCAAATTGTTTCTATGCGGTGACTTGTGCTGAAACATAGTTCTTGAGTAAAAGTCTTAGGACATCTACTGTAAACTTAGTGCATGAGAGTATTCTTGGAAAATTATTAAACATAAATAAGCATAGTTGAGTACCTTTTGGAAAATTATTAACATATGATAGTTATATTAACTGGACTAAGGCTTAATAATAAAGGATTGATCTTAAAAGTCTCACAAGTAAGGGATTAGGAAACTTAACTTGCTCAATAAAGAGTCAACTTTATATATTATGCAAAAACATAAGTTTGGGGGAACCTTTGTGGAAAACTTGAAGAACACTGAAAAAGGATCCTACTCTGCGACCATAGAGTAACTGAGTAACTGGAAACCTTCATTATCAATGTCAGTTTTTGTATCAAAAGGTGAAATGAAGGCATGGGTACATCATTAAGACAAAGATTGTGGTAGCAATCTTGAATTGTGAATCAAGTTGAGTAACCATGAAGCTTTATCACCAATGTCAGTTTTCACTTCAAAATGCTAGAATGACAAGAAAGGATGGTAGTGGTAAAAGAAAAATGATTGAGAAAGAAGTAMTTGTTGCAACATAAAGAAAGCCCTCCYAACACCTAAAGAAGTAGTCATATTTTAGCCTCTTTCATGCCCAAGTTTAGAATCCTTGTTTTTGAAAATTTGAGATTTGAGATGTTGATTTTAACTCACTAAATAAGTCCTATGATCAAAGGCTAAGAAAACTTGCATGCCCCAATGATTACTCGCCTTTGTCCTATGCACACTCAAGAATGCTCGAAACACTTAGTAGACTCGCGATGTCTGAAATGCTACAATAAGAGAATGACATTGAAGCAAATTCATAACCAACGAAACTAGTTGAGGCAAAGATTCCGAAGGTTATAAAGGGTAAAATGCTGTTACATTCTTTTCTACTTCTCGAGGACGAGCAATTGTTTAAGTTTGGGGTGAGAAAAGTGTTTATTTTGTATCCTTTTTACATCAAATTTCTAGACATTTCCCCCATATTAATCGTGAAATTATTGATATTCATAGTCTAATTGAGTATAAATACATATTATCCTTTGTAGTACTTGAATGATATGAATTTGATATAATTATGGATATTAGAGGCTAATTTATATTTAAGTTGTGCAGGAATATTAATTGAAGAAAACAGAGAAAATGGTAAAGAAAAGATGTTCGAGCTCATACTATAACATAACCACAACACTTTATTGTTAGCATCGATGACAAGACAAGCGGCTTGCAACTTGTAGAAACTGGTAGCCATAATTTTGCTAGCTTGGGCGGTGATTGTAGGTAAAAGAAGAGGAAAAAAGACATAAAGGCACTTATTGAAACTTGAAGTGTAAGAAAGGAGACTAAAAGAATTAATAACGAATTCACAAGTTGCCAAACATTGCAAGTGGTGACATATGGACTCTTACCATTGAACCAACTTATCTTTGGTGTCTTTGCTAGCCAAATGGAAGTTTCTCATTGGATCAAACCATCACTTGAATGCCACGTGGATAACTCTTATTGGATAACATCAAAAGGAAGCATCAACTTCTCCAATTGGCCAACAAATTGCAACCCTACACAACTATAGATAGGAGATCAAGAGAAGGAAGAAACATCAGGGAGAACTCGGTCATTCTTGAATTTTCCACCATATAAATCTTCTGTGAAAGCTAAAAGTTAGAAAAGAAGATGTTCCTACGATCGTAGAAGACATTGAAGGCCCTTTAATGGTTGGTGACAGAGCCATTGATTGGAGAAGAAGCCTAAGGATATAATCAAAAGCTAGATTGTGAAGCAGTTACTGCAACATTGAAGACTACAGAAGTRCAWGGCTGTTTTCSAAAAGTTTTCTAGACTTRCTTTACTATATTCTCTTTCTGTTTGTATTGAGTTTGAACCTGATGATCATTTGAATAACAGAATGTGTTGTGCAATCTTGTGTTTTTATTATATAAGCATGAACTAATCATATTTTTAGTTGGGATTTAGGGTGAACTTGAGCATTGATGGTGTTCTATTTAAGTTATGCATGCTTAGGATTTTTTTGGATATATTAAGGGATTTAATTCAGATATTAAACCATCATCTTAGCTAGAGCTAAGAACAATAGATAGGTCGTTGACTCTAGTTGAAAGGCTAGGGCAGGGTTAGTGGTTTGCATGATTGATGGCATAGCATTTTCATGTGTCCTTTTTTGCATTATAAGATTTTGCTCTTAATTCGGGATCTTGTTGCTAGTATACTTCTTAGATCAGTATTCCTGTTGAATCTAAAGCTTTAGTTCTGGACACTAAGGCCAATTCCATTGCTTGGGTAGCTAGACTCACATTGAGTGATCCAAGTAATGTATGCACTAGATGGTTACATCATGTCTATAGCACAAGTTTATGATTTGAATGAAATTTTTTCCTACCCCTTTTCTCTCCTTAGTCCTCTCTCGCTCAGCCTTTGCTACTTCCACCTAGGAAATCCCACATAAGGGACTCATTTACTTCTTTACTCTCAATCRACTTCYACTTCAAACTTCTCACTYGATTGCTCTTTTCTCTTTCTCTTTCAATTGTACTTGTCCATCTACCCTACCATGCACAAGGTGAGCATAATTCAATCCTTGCTTCCTTCTTTAAAACATAATGAACGGGATAATGGCAGAAATATCAGCTCTTAGCCATGTGCTTTTAGAAATTCTTTTTACCATAGGGATGTTAGCCATTATAGTTCTATTTTGTCTAGGATTTGTGATAGAACAACCTCTTAAATTGATGACTACTAAGTTTATCAAAAGTGTATTACATGTCCATTTTTTATTCAAGTGTTGCTATCATGAACCTGTGTTTGTGAGTTTGTTAAGGGCTTGATGCATGTCTATTAATTAAGAACTAATACCATCATGATGTAAGATGTAAGAGATACAAAATATTTCTGGAAAATTTGATGCCCTTGAGAGTTTCATTGGGAATTTGTTATTAAATTGTGGGCAAAATGGACGAAGGAAAATTCTTGGCATAAGCTGAATTATTTATAGTTGAAGTACATAATTATATTATTGAGAAATGGTGTTAGAAGAGAACAAAAAATCTAGGGAAAGCAAGTTGGAGTGTTATTAGTAAGAGAAGTGTCTAAACAGATGACATTATAACCAATTAGCCTATGTTTTTTAGTTTTAGCAAGTCATTTGTACTTAGATAAATAGCTAGGTATAATATTTTAATAGTCCTTCTTCTTAGAAGTCTAACAAGGCTAAAATCAAAAGAAAAATCCATCTAAAACTCAAGATATGAACAAAAGATTGGACCTTGCCAGTCTAGGCCAAGAATGTCCTTACTCTATTATTTTGATGCAATTATGAATTAATTGTGAACCAAAATGGATGTTATTTTAAAACGTATTGGCTTAGGGGCATTTTGAGCTTAATTTCACTTAAATTGGATTGCTAGAACTCAAGATAAGGTTGAATCATTGAAAACTGCCCTTTTCTATTAGATTCTACCTTACCCTGCCTTACCCAGTTATACTAATAAGTTCTAGGAATCACTCGAACATCTTTGGTAAATTGGTTTACCTTGATAGATTCCTTAAGTCTTAAGGTTATTTTCTAGTAGGCCTTATAGGGAAACTCTTCCTAGAACCTAATTTATACACGTTTTTCTAACTACTACCAGTTTCCTATAATTCTGCTCATGCTCCTATTTTCTGTAACTATCTGCCAGTTACTAAAATATTATCATGACAAGATATTTGCATGCAAAGAAATCCCTGAATCTTAGAAGTCGAAGAATGCTGATTTCACGAGCTTAGGATATTCAAAAGCCAAGATATGCCTATTTCCACGAACCCTGCCGATCTAAAACTATTTTTCGAACAGCTTTGCCAAAATTACTACATTCCAGTATGTATAAAAATTTCATCTATTCAATTTTRTAACATAACCTAAACCTACAACCCTAAATTCGGACTCATTAGGATTTTAGTCTCAGGTAGTGACTAGAATTAAATTGTGTGTTTATCGTAACTGTTAATTGAAGCATAGACTACGAATAGCCATAGACTATGTCTTTAGGGCACAACACCCTCAGAACATAGAAACTTGCAGCCACTCTTAGTTGAGTCCTTCCATCTTTTAAACTTTCAAGAATGAGTGATTTTATTGATCATACTCTAGATGGGTTTTCAAATATTTTAGAATGTCTTAATGTGAGTCCTTCTATTTTATAAACTTCTAAAAGTGAGTAGCTTTGTTACTCTAAAGATGTGTTTTTAAGTATTCTCGAATGTTTTAGTGTGAGTCCTTCCATCTTATAATCTCCCTAAATTATGTGATTTTTACATCTTACTCTAGAAATACATTTTCAAGTCTTCTAGAATATTTTAAACATGAGTACCCTTCAAACCCTTTTGAAAAGCTATTGTACATGGTATTCCTAAAATGCTTTTATGCATCATGGATTTTATATTGGCATGATTTATCACATTAATTATTCTATTAAAATAACACATTTACTCGAATGGTATGAAATCATGGATTATAGCATCGATTGCCTATTTTCACATGTGACATTGTATTGATTATAAATTTCCATGATTTCGTGGATTTTAATCATGTATAGAGCTCTTGATATTGATAAACTCTTGGATTACGATGATTAGTTACTCAGTCAGCAACTTCTAGTGCTTGTCCGATGGGAAAAGTACTGCACTTGGCTGGTCCCCAGTGTGAGGACCTCTTACTCCGCTAAGACAATAGTGCTTTTGGAGTTGTCAAATGGCCAAAATGAGTGGATTCTATCTATGGTAGGTTGGGTCCATTCGAGTGGATAGTTGTGCTATTAGCTACTCACGATAAATGTTGGATGCTCTGGGTTAGGAGATTTAATCCAGGAGTGGTCGATTCCTATAGTCATGCTACCACACTTGTTTGATAAGGATCATTGAGCATGTTTATAAATTGCATGCATACTCGAGATAAATCTAGTAATTTGGACCACGTAGAGTATATCTCTTATGGTTGCGGTTTGCACTACTTGACTACGCATTGTTCATAACATGTTTTTCATAGCTTGACTTGACTTTTCGGAAATGCATTCGTTCTCCTTCAATGAAGTTTTACCCTTTCTTCTTCCAATAGTATATTTTGGGCAAGAGTTTTCTAATACTTTCTTTACTCGGATCTACGTAAACTACTTCACAAAATGCTTTCACCAATGATGTACACCTACACACATGCAACAGACTCACTAAACCTAGCTCATCTATTTCCAAATGTTTTTCTCAGGATCAAGAAACTAAGCTATTGGACTAGAGTTAGAGCTATGTGATCCTACTTGTTTTTCTTGTAGTGTATGTAGACTGGATGGAGTTTCTCTCTCTATGGCTTCTTCTATCTAAGGAGTAGCAATTTGTGGTGAGTTGTATTTTGAGAAGCATTAGTTTTGGAGCTGGAATTGTAATTTTCCATTATGCACTAGGAGTTTTGTGATTAAATAATATTTCTACTAATTATTTTGATTATCGTGACTATCAAGAGATAAGCTGCGACTCATTTTGACCCCAATGGCACCTAGGGGCCGTGCGGCACGATGGGTTTCCTTTAAAGAAGAACCCAATAGAATACTGTTCTAGTTTTAGCCATAGAAATAGTTTTTGAAGCTTTCTTCTAAGTTTAGCTAAGGAAGAAGAAGACAACAATCTATTCTCGTCGTATTTTCAATTGTACATAGCAGCATTCTACTCTTTACCATTTCTTTATGTCCTAATCAAACCATTTATTTAACCAACATTTTTATGAGAATAGCAAATTTAAACATCACTTTATCCAAGCTCTTGTTATGGTACTAAGTTCTCATCCTATTCTTGATTATTTTATGTTTACAAACACTCCCTAAATTGATGAACAACTTGAGAAATCTATTTTGTATTGCTTTAAAGAGTTTTGTGTTAATAGTTGGTTGTGATATTTGAGAAATCAAAGGAACGCTTATGTAGACAAGAAGACCTATTTAGTGTCTTTAAGTTTATCTTTGTTAAACACAACATTCAATCAGCAGATCAAGTAGTCATAAAAGTTTGGATATTGAATTTGAAAAATATAAAATTCTGAAGGCTCTTGAGAGATTAAGATCTACAATATCTTAAAACCCTGACAGAGACATGCTACAACAATACAGAGAAACTCACGAGATAAAGAAGTTTATCTTGTGTATTGACAGCATACATTTAATTGGAACTATGAAGAAGGTTATCATTGGTATATGTTTAGACCTCTTTACAGCATCCTTGATCTGCACTAACATTGGGATTAGATATTCATTTATCTAACCCTAGACTTCCCTATTATAGTGTCAAAGATTGACTTTTGACYTTTACTTTCTTGTCAAAGCTAACATAACTTTACTTGCTTTTAGTCTTTATTTTTATTTA
The DNA here is from genome assembly GCA_001752375.1 of Rhazya stricta. Classification (NCBI taxonomy): domain Eukaryota; kingdom Viridiplantae; phylum Streptophyta; class Magnoliopsida; order Gentianales; family Apocynaceae; genus Rhazya; species Rhazya stricta. The sequence goes on from MEJB01000071.1 coordinate 1,081,195, forward strand.
TCATTCCATTTTAGTTATAATTGATCTTTATTATGGATGTYTTTACACGCAACCTTCATTAACCATGTCCTCTTAGGAACGGTACTTAACTCTCATTTTATACTATTCATTAACCACGTATACTTGCGTGTCTGCATTTTTTTATCTTAAATGGAAATCGACCAACACTAGCCTATTGCCAATTCAACAACTTCTTTTAATGTTATTTTTGAATTCCCACCTAGGAAGAAGGATAATATCTCTTCAAATATTTGTCATTGATTGATCTCCCTAACAAGTGACAATCTGGTTTGTTTAACTGATATGCCCCACTTGATATAACATTACTAACTGAAAACATAAAGCGGTAAATTGGGTTTAAATCCTTTTTCTTTGATTTAATCTTGAAGTATAAATAAATTTTAAAACATTTTCCATGAAAAAAAAGATTACACGTGTAGAATGTGGAATAGATATATGTAATAAGTATAGCAGTGCACATGCTAAGTGAAAACAAATGATGACGTATTAATGTGTGTGTGTGAGAGAGAGAGAGAGAGAGAGAGAGAGAGAATAAGAGAATGATATGTAATGGTCCAATCCTTTTCCTGAATCTACATCCACTACCTAAGGCTACAACCCTAGAATTTTAAAATTCACTATGTCACATAGACTATTTTAAGAGCACACGAAAGGCTCACCCATAAATGGATTTTACAAGTTTTTTAATACTTCAGTTAAGGATCACTCTTCTTCCCTAAGGATTTCACACAAACTTGACTATCAGTTRSTCTCCTCAACAACTATRAGACTCACCCTTAACAAGGTTTTATTTAACCTATATAACCTTAATTCACCTACACAAAGTTCACCTTGTAAAGGGTTTTACGTTCCAGACAACCTTGACTCATGCAGAAATTTTAAAGGATAACAATCCATATTTCCATTGTAAATCAGTGGGTATTTTGGCATATCTAAGCTTAGTTTGGAGATTGATTTCAATCACTCAGATATTTTGTTTCGAATACATGAAGCTCCGTTAAAGATTTATTAAAAGAAAAACAGGTAGAGTTTTTTCAAAACAAAGTTCAAAGAATATTGAGAAGTTTAAGTTTCTATATTTTTTTTTATTTTGAAATTGATCATCTCAAAATGATCAAAAGGAACCCATATTATATAGCCCAATATCTAACAATAATATAGATATGTACAAATAGTACGATTTATCTATTGCCGCTTTGACATGTACATTTCGAACAGCTGAAGTACCCATGGTCTTTGTTCGATATCTAACACAGTTAATCACTTTGTCAAAAAATAAGATTAAGTGCACTAAAATCTCTATATAATCAAAAACATTGTCCTTAGCCAATAGCCTATTAGAAAACTAGAAGAATCTGCTCTGAAATGTCATCTCTTCAACTGGTTCAAGTGGAACTTCTATTACTTCATCAACATCTTCAATATATAAGTCCTTGATGCTTCTAGATAGAAGATCATAGGCTTAATTATTCCACAGCATATCATCATTCTATAAGTACAAAAATACAAGTTAGTAATCATAACAAACACATGTCAATATCAAAACAATATCAAGGATCTTTAAATGCTATTTGCTTAACACTAACAATATAAGGACTTTCCTAGCTAGCTGACCATTTTTWAAATTTAGGATCATTTGGTTGATTGTCAAGATGGTTTTCCAGATCAYAGCCCCTTCCTGAAAACTTCTGACMAACCACATGCTTATTGTAAACTTTGGCAACCTTCTCTTTGTGCATTTTGATATTATTCAAAGCTAACCAACAATCCTCCAACTAATCTATTTCCATATAAAGGGCTTGATGGTAATTGGCTACAGGTAGATTATGTTGATGTGCAACTCTAGTCAATTTCACGCTTATCTCCAACAGTAAAATTGCATCCTAGCCATAAGTTAACTGATAAGGCGCAAAGCGAGTTGAAGTCCTTGGGGAATTCTTGTAAGCCCACAAGACATCTTGCAAAATCTCTTGCCATCTCTTTATCTTATTTCTAATAGCCCTTTAAATCATATTCATCAGAACTTTATTGGTTGTCGTACCCTGACCATTAGCTTGTGTATAATGTGGTGTGGAATGCACTATTCTAATATTGAACTATTGGGCAAAAGAATATACTTTGTCCCCCGTAAACATAGACCCTCTATCGGTTGTGATGGTTTCAAGGATCCCAAATCTAAAATGATCTCATTTGATTTCATGCCGATCACCGCCTCCTATGTAACTTTTKTCATYGCTTGGATTTCCACSAATTTCATGRAATAATTTGTAGCTACCAAGATGAATAAATGTCTCTTAGAGGAAGGTGGAGAATTTTTTTTGATGTTGTTCATAGTCCATCCATTGAATGGCCAAGGCTTAATGATAGGATGGAACTCATTTAAAGGCATGCTGAACAAATAGTAATGCTTTTGACCGCATATCCTTTCGCAAAGACAAATCAATCGGTTGTTATGGCCAAAAATATCCGCATCGATGGAGTGTACATCATAATTTGAGATCTGCTTCGTGTGCTCTGCACAATCCTTCATGTACCTTGGACAGGGATTTGATGGCTTTCTCCTTACCTAAGCATCTCAGGAGCACTCATTCATGACTTCTCCTGAATAATTCATCGCCTACAAGAATATACTTCAATGCTTTAGTCTTAGTCTACATGCTGACTTTTTCTGAAGGATTTTACGGAGATAATTCATGATATCTGTCTGCCAATCATCTGTTGGTTAATCACTTATTGCGACAATCAGGTGGGACAATATCTGGAAAAAGTAATCCATCGWCAACCGATCCTTGTATCTAGATGCATATTATGCCAAGTCATTAGCTTCAGCATTCTCTTCCCTTGGCACATACATGATAATAATATCTGCAAATTTCTTTAACAAGAACCACTTCTTCATATAGCTAGAGCAAGTTTGGATTTATGATTTGTATTCTCCAAATAATTATATGATAATGAGTTGTGAATCCCTTGTACTCTAGACGACATGAGCCTTCAAAAAGATTACAAGTTTTAACCCCAAGACGAGAGCTTCATATTCCACTTAATTATTGGACTAAGCTTTATCCAACTCGAACGTGAAACCCCGTTTACAACCAATTGAGCCAGTGATGATAATGCTAGCTGTTGTCCCTAGCCATTCCTGGATATATCAAATGCCAAGACCTAAGGTTTGGCACCAACAAACTGCTGAGCTTCCACCTATGGGTCTATCACGTCAATACATGAATGTTCTAAGAGGAAGTTGGCTAGAGTTTGACCTTTAACAGCCCTAAATGGGACACATTTTAATGCAAAGTCTGTAAGCTTGACTGCCCATCTCATAATTTGTTTTTGTAACACAGGTCTATTAGCAAAAACCTCTCTACATCCACCTTACATAAGACCTGAACCTCCATATGAAGCATATCGTATTACAACTTGGTACAAGCATGATAAAGAGAAAGACATATCTTCTCAATTGGGGAATATCTAGTTTCTTCATCGCTGAGAGATCGATTCAAGTATAAGAGAAACAATACCCAATAAGATACAAAATAGACTCTCATTACCTATGTCATCTCTTCATTTTTCCTTTATTATGTAAAGTATCACCTCTGTGCAAATTGCATCAGATACTCTTCTATGAGTTGTCTTGTAAAATAAAATAAAAATTTAAAAATTTAAAAAATTTAAAAAATATCTTTTTGAAAATTTGGCTCATTCTTTAATTAATTTACCATTCAGTCATAATCATGTGTCACAAATATAAAAGGAGACACATCAAACAAAAGAGAAAAGATGCATCTTAAAGTGATTTTTGTGGATAGCTATCCCTAGTTAAGAGTTTGAACTTACAGTGAAGTTCAAAGTAGAAAACCTCACTAGAAAAAGAAAATTCCCTACCTAATTAKCCACGGAACACATCATAGAAAACCTAGAAATATAGTTTTACCTTGAGAACTAAGGATACACTTGAATGATAAGAAAAGAAAGAAATCGGAAGACATCTGCTCATGCATGGACTGAGAGTCTGAGACTTTTGGGAAATGGTTTTTTTGGAAGCAGAGAGACTGAGGTAATGTCTCATAGTATGACACCAAGTGTTTGATGATGAGTTATATAGAAACAATAAAGGGGAAACAATGTTTGGCATTTGGGTTTAGTTTAATTGACCAAGTTCAAATTATAATCAAATTAATGAGATATTGGGATGTCCATAGATGGAGCTTTTATTTAACTATGCAAACTCGATTCAAATTTGAAATAGTAAGGTTAAATTCAAATGATTATTGTTGATGGTCAAAAATACCTCAGTCAATGAAGACTAGCCGTTGGAAAGCTAACAGTCGTTGGTATGCTGGAGTGATGGAATGCTGGTTGATGGGTTTAACTATTAGCTATTTACTTGTGGTTGATCCAATTTCAACACAATGAAGCCTATTTTGACTATCTAACCATTTATGAGGTTTGTCAAATTCTAAACTCCTCTTTTATTAAAGAGTGTATTTTTGAGTTAATTAATAAAAGCCATCAACGAAATGTGTTTGCAGATGTAAACTATAGTAGAACAATTTGTAAATTCCGGAAGATAATCTATGGCTTGTGAAAATGGTTAAAAAGGGAAAAATAAGCTGGAACCTGGATGAACAAATGAAATGCAAGCTGGAAAATACATTGATTATGTGTATAAAAGTTTCATAAAGGCAAACAAGCTGACAATAACATCAAGTCTCTAACTCAAARAAGGATATAACTGTCTRAAAGCTAGAAAGTAAGATGTAAACTGGCTAAAAAGCTAAGTAATTTGCATAAAACTAGCTAGAAAGCTAAAAAAGCTGCATAAACTTTCCATAAATCTAGGAAAAATGCATAAGACTGTTCTAAACAAGCTTTGAAGTAATAGAAATAATATGTGCTAAGCTAGAAATTTGATGAATTCATAAAGATTTGACTTGATTGTTTTGATGTGAATTGATTGCAGACCCTCTTCCTTTTTGTTTTCTTCCTTTTATACCTAACCGATATAGATCTCGTCGTTTGTGAGCAAAGTAAGTTAAGGCCACTTATCCACTTTCTTACTGATCTCTTCCTTGTTGGGCCACGCCTTGAAATTAAGCAAAGTTGGTAATAATGACCTGACATTTTGGTTAGGTGGCAAACTTCCGTTTCTAATTTAACCGATGAGCTACTTCGGCTAACACACTCGGCATTAGTAGGCATACATGGGTACTCTATTCGAGCTTCTGCCATCAAGAATTTCCATGGTTGTTGTCAATCATTCCCTAACTGATGCTACTGTCAAGTCGTTCTTATCTTCCAAAATTCATTGATAATCAGCAAGTAGCTAAGCCAATCTTCTCCACTGCTTAGCAATTCCATCGACTACATTTCGATGTCAACAATTACAAATTAAAATACTAAAATATTTAGCTCCAAAGTCATGATTATTTACAATAATATATAATTCAATTTAATAAATAATTGATATATAATTTATTTTGTATTTGTATTATGAATAATATATATTTTAAAAAAAATTCCTCAATCTTAGAAYCCAAGCTTGTATGAAAGCTTACTGTACTAATCAAACTTTGAATCGAAGTTGAGTTTAATGATTTCACAGAAGTTGAGAATCTGAAAGACAGTTATGATAAGACCATTTTACAAAAGACATTCAAGTCTTTATGCATTTTAAAAACATTTAAATTTAATGATTYACAAGGACCTTAATAGGTTTGTCTATTACCTCATCRTGAGTTGTATATTGTCCTTTAGTGCAAGTTACAAGTTGAAATCCTCTTGTAGTAGAAGTTTCGTATATCAGAGATCTATAAAAACAGCTATTTATACCTTTTAACTTTTTTATTAGATTGCAATAGCAAACCGATCATTCTTTCTAATTATTATGATAGAAAACCCATGAAACCTTCATATTTTCGCCAATTTTGATTTTTATTTTTCTATTTATTATTTATTTTTTCTTTTCCTTCTTTTTATTCTGGTGAATAAATAACAATTAGAAAACTAAAAATATCGTTTCAGCTTCTGTTTTCTTTTCAATTTCCCTAAGCAGCAAAAGAAAAGAAATTGAAAAGAAAGTGAAGCAAGTATATAATAGAATCTTCCATTATTTTGTTTCGGTTGTTGGGCATGTGAAGTTAAGATGATAATTTTTTCTATCATTTGTTGACGCATAAAAATAATCGACGTCAATATTTGAGGAACTTAACAATCAAACTAGGTGAATCAACCAAATTTCAGAACATGTAGCTTCCCGAGGAAAGAGACACTCTGTGGTTGGAGGAAAGACGGTGGAGAAGATAAAAATTGAACAACCTAAGTCAGCCGAGGGCATAAATACAGACAGCCCAAGGATAGAAGAGTTGCATCAACTGAACCTCGAGCAACTAGCAAAACAGCGGGAAAGGCTGCCAAAAAAACATGAATAAATCGGCAGGAACCAATCAATCTGTTGGGACAAACCAAAATCGCCTAGTCGGAATTCCAGGACAAGATCTACCAACTTAGTGGGAAACAAAAGGTGGACTGAGAATGGAGCATGCAGTCAAGAAATGGAAAAAGTGGTTGTGGCTTACTTTGCCTTCAAGCAAGCAAACCCTCTCGGTCAAGTAGAAATAAAAAGAGATGGAGAAAGTCAAAGGAACCCTGAATCAATCAACAACAAATCTAGCTTATTGTCTTCAATTATGTCTTTCAATTCARTATTTCCAGCTTTGTTAGGCTAGSATAATGGTTAATCTCTCYAGCTCTCTAGTTTAGGACTTATGATACTTTTCTTAGGTAATTTTATATAATTTTTCCTAGTTAAAATTTATGAAGCTTTCTTTAATATTCTCTTTTTATTGTTTTCTTTAATGTCCTTTCTTTATAGCTTTCATTAGCCTAACTTATTTACAGCTTTCTTTAATTGTGTTGTTACAGCTTCCTTTAATTGTTTTATTACGACTTTCTTTAACCATTGTTACAGCTTTCTTGCTTGCTTTATTTATCAACTTTCTTTAATAGCTTTTTACCAACTTTCTTAGCTTATTCCCCTAGATACCTTTGGTAGCTTGTTATAGTTTAAGTACATCATACTAACCATCCAACTGAACCATCAACAAAAAGACTCTACTATATCTTAGCCAGTTAACGTGCACATTTCACTGAGCGCTTTTTTAAGCTAACTCAAGAACTCCATATGCTTAAAAAAAAGGTTGTTATGGATTTGATAGGGATATTGAATGTCTAGCTCATCAAAACTCAGACCTCACTGTATTGGAAAGATGAGCCCGCCACGACCAGGATAGTTGATAGCCTAACCAATCCAAACATTAGTGCTCCTAGCAGCTGCTAACTCCTTGAKGTAAGTCAAGATCGGCTAGGCATTTTAGCATACCCACACAATTGGCACACACAGTGGGACCTGGTAAGTGTGCGTCGTACTGCGCTCTAGGTGCAAGATCATGGAAAGAGACCAAAATAGTACTTCTCGAACTAGTAACATGTATATGGCTAGCCTACCGGAGTCCAGCACAAGTRCCACCAACAAACACTAGAGCAAAGAAATGCTCCTTAAGAAATCATTTCCAGATGTTAAGATCCCACTATATTAGCAAGCACCTATGATGGACAACCGATTTTGACCTCTTTATCAGCTATCAAATTCACTATGGAACAGTGTACATGTGAGTTGATTCAAAACTTTCTCCRACAGTTCACTACTGAAACATCATTTTCATATCTATATACTTTAGGGTTTTTGAGGATGAAATTGGTAAAAATATAAATATAAATGTGTTTAAAGGGTACATATATCATAACGCTCCTATTTTATCCTTATAGGTACTAAAATAATGATTTTAGGGACTAATATTGCATATTTAAGTCCCGAGTACGTCTGGAAGCTAGGATAGTGAAAATGAGAGCTCAAAGCGGCCCCTATTTGGCTCAAAACAATGCCTAATCATGAGCTGTGTTTCCAAAATTTGAAGACAGAGGCTCAATGGCACTAGAGAAGGTAAAAACGGYGCCAGTTCAAACTTGCAAGCTCAAATCGGCACTCGTTTGGGACAATTGGGTTGTCCCTTTTTGGTATTTTTGGTCCATTTTGAGAGTTTTATTGAGCTATAATAGGTACTATTTAGACCGGAAAGAGGTATTGAGTATCYAGAACTTCAAGGASTGTTTTGGAGCATCGAGAAGAGCGTTTTGGTCAAGAATAAGTTCATCGAATTGAAGATTARTCTTGCTTTGTGTATCTTCTTGATGTTTCTTAAGTTTGATCTTCAATTTGTAGTTGTTTTTATTCAAATCAGGTGGAAATAATTTCTTTGTTCTAAAACCATGATGTAACCTATTGAAATTATGTTATTTGATTATCACATTCTTCCTTAGTCGATATATCATTGCTATTCAAGCCTTGTTATTGTGCTTATTATCATTGAATGCTTGATCACCATTTAATTGATTTGAACATTGTGTAATGTGCATAGAGATAATACTTATACAATTTGGTTAAATATCTAGTGCCATAAATTGCATGTGAAATAGAGATATTTACATGATTTGTGCAATCTATGTGGACTATTTATTTAATGCATTATTCTAGATCGAATTAAAATAGAGATGAGCTTAAGTACTTAGAAGAATATGTTGTGTATATGCTAAGAAAGTAGATGGAATATTATTGATTCTGATTGGTCAATGCATGATATGTAGGTTTTGGAGCGTYGGTTAGATAACATAGTTGAAGAATAGGTGAACTCCTGTGTCTTAGACCTTTTCTATTATTAAATCTTCTTCAATACTTGTTCGTGCTTTTCATTTAGAATAAAGCTAGGGTATCTCAATTTGATAAATTTTCATCTGAGTTAATTGATGGCTAAATAAAGTTTAGAGCTATAAATGAATGCTAATTAGGGTTTAATTCTATGTGGGTTCGATATTTTTTATATTATGCGATACGACCTAATATTACTTACTAGGATTTTCCTGTATCAAGTTTTTGTCGCCATTGCCCGGGAATTAACATCTTTATATCATTTTTCATAGTTTTAACTTTAACTTAGCTATTTATTTTATTTTATTGTATTTTATTTTCAACTTTATTTTCCTCCTTTGGTTTATGTCTCGTTACCGTCTTGTTGAATTATTACCAATTGATAAAGAAATTGAACGAACTTTTAGAAAAAATAACAAGGCAACCATAATAAGAAAAAACTCAAGAGAATATTGTCATGGAGCAAATTCCTAGTCCTCCTAATCCACCTGTGGGTGCTGTGGGCAACGAACAAAATAGCAACAATAGAGGAAATCATCAGAATATTGTTCTAGCAGGGCAGGCTATTCCAGCTTTGAGGCCAGTAAGAGATTATGTTATTCCATCACTAAATGAAGCTGAATTAAGTATATAAAGAACAACAGTGTCAGCTAATACTTTTGAGATCAAGCCCGTCATAATCCAGATGATTCAGAATTTTGTGCAATTTGGTAGATTGGATATTAAGAATTCTAATACTCACATCCAAAACTTTTTGGAAATCTTGGATACTTTCAAGTACAATTGAGTTAGTGCAGATGTATTAGACCAAGGGTTTTTCCTTTTTCTCTAAGGGATAGAGCCAAAGACTAGTTAAATTCCCTACAACAAAGGAGAAGCACACATGGGATCAGTCAGCTACCGAGTTTTTGAGTAAATACCTTTCACTTGCGAGGACTTTGAGGCTAAGGAGTGAAATATCTACTTTTGCACAATTTGGGAGTGAATCCCTTTTATGAAGCTTGGGAGAGATTTAAGACTTGATTTGCAAATGTCCACATCATGGCTTTGCCATAATGGGTAGTAGTTCACACTTTCTATAATGGTGTAACTCTTACTATTTGATATATGTTGATCCMGCAACAGGAGGAAGTTTGATTTCAAAGGATCTGAATGAAGCTTATGAGATTATTGATAGAATGGCCACCAATAACTATCATGCATCAGCCAGATATCCACYAAAAAGAGTTGCTGGGGTTTTGRAGTTAGATACTATCACTAAATTATCTAGCCAGATGGCAACTCTAACTAATTAGATARCAAGTTTTACCTCTCAAGAGATAGCTTGTGCTAATTGTRGAGGAGGTCATGGTCATGTCGATTGCCCATCTGTGGGACCAGTTGATCCATCATTGGAGTAAGCTAACTATGTCAACAACAATCTATCCAATTTCAACCCTCAACACTTACAACCCAGGCTGGCAACAACATCCAAATTTCTCTTAGAGAAATAATCAAGGAGGCGAAAGGAATCAACCTTCTGGGGGAGGTAATCATGGAGATAGGCAATTTTAGAATTCACAAAATCCTCTGCCAGCTCAAGAAAGGTCTTCTAGACTTGAAGACCTCATGACTAAATTCATTGCAAGCATTGAGCAAAGGTTTCAAAGTCAAGAACCCTTGATTAAAAATCAAGAGGCATCTATTAAAAATTTGGAGATGCAAGTGGGGCAAATTGTCAATCTTCTATCAACCCCATGGTGCCTTGCCAAGCACAAYAGAGAAAAATCCAAAAAAAYAGTGCAAACAGTTACATTGAGAARGGGGAAAGAACTCAAAGAGTTTCTAGAAAAGCTGAAATCTGAAAAGGGAGTTGATAYTGCAAAGGCCAGTGAGGATAATGAGCTACAATCCAAAGAGGGGGATTCTAAACTTCACTCATCTTCAAATCCTTATGTTCCTMCGATTCCCTATCCTCATAGGCTAGAAAGAAACAYAAATTTGATACTCAATTTTCTAAGATGTGTTTAAAAATTGAATATTAACATTCCTTTTGCTGATGCATTGGAACAAATGCCAAGTTATGCAAAATTTGGAGGAAATTCTTTCGCACAAAAGGAAATTGGAAGAACATGAAACTATGATGCTAACTAAAGAGTGCACAGCCATAATCCAACAAAAACTTCCACAAAAGCTAAAGGACCCAAGAAGTTTTACTATCTCTTGTGTCATTGCACATTTAAATTTTGAAAAGGTTTAATGTGTAAGTGCTAGTATTGATTTGATGCCTTTATCTATTTTTAAGAAATTGGGATTGGGTCAACAAGTAAAAAATATGAAATTTCTTTGCAACTTGTTGATAGGTCAAGAATTTATCCTAGAGGTATTATTGAAGATGTTTTGGTGAAAGTGGATAAATTTATTTTTCCTACAGATTTTATTGTGTTAGACATGTAAGAAGATACGGAAATACCTTTGATATTAGGTAGACCATTCTTGGCCACAGGAAGAATATTAATTGATCCACAACAAGGAAAGCTGATACTTAGGGTCCAAATGAACAAGTGACATTTAATATTTTCAAGGCAATGAAATACCCTAACGAAACTAATTCTGTACATTCATTGATATTGTGGTTACAATTATGCAAAAATATTATTCTCATATGTTGTACTAGGATCCTATGGAATCCTATATGAGTGTTGCAAGTACTAATGATGAAGAACATGAGGATATTCAAGAATGCACTACACATCCCGATGCGAATCCCCACTACCTAAACAAGACGCACAARTATGAAGATTTGGGCAAGAGTGAAACGAAAGCGACACCTTCCATTGAAGAACCTCCAATTTTTACCCTTAAAACTTTACCTTCTCATTTAAAGTATGTTTACTTAGAAGGTCCTTCTCACTTACCAGTAATTATCTCTTCATCTTTGACAGATTTGCAAGAAGAGAAACTTYTAAAGGTCAACATACAAAAGGGCGTTTGCATGGACTATAATAGATATTAAAGCAATAATTCCCTCAATTTGCATGCACCGAATCTTAACGGAGGAGAATACAGACCAAGAGTCCAACACATARGTGTTTGAATCYRAACCTTAAGGAAGTGGTAAAAGCCTGAAGTTTTAAAGCTTTTGGATGCAGGTACCATTTATCCTATTTCCTAAAAAAGGTGGTTTTACTATAGTAAAATATGAAAATAATGRATTAATCCCCATTATGACTATTATTGGATGGAGAGTATGTTTGCCACTAGAAAAGATCAGTTTTCATTACCTTTTATATATCAAATGATTAAAAAGTTGGCTGGCTATGATTTTATTGGTTTCTAGATGGTTATTCTAGTTATAATCAAATTCCGACAGCTCCCAATGATGAAGAAAATATCACTTTTACTTGCCCTTGTAAGACGTTTTCTTTTAGAAGAATGCCATATGGACTTTGTAATGCTCCAACTACTTTTCAGCGATGTATGATTGCCATTTTTTGATGATATAGTGGAAAAGTGTATTCAGATATTCATGGATGATTTTTTTATTTTTGCTTCATTCTCTGATTCTTGATTATCTAACTTGGCTATGGTGCTAAAAAGGTGTGAGGTTACGAATCTTGTGCTCAATTGGAAAAAATGCTACTTTATAGTTCGAGAAGATATTTTTTGGGTCATAAAATTTCTGCACAAGGCATTTAGATAGATAAGGCCAAAGTTGACGTAATCCCTAAATTACTTCCCCCCTCTTGTGAAAAATGTGAGAAATTTCCTAGGACATGCTGAATTTTATAGGAAATTTATTAAGGACTTTTCTCTCATCACTAAACCTCTTTTTGATTTATTAGTAAAAGATGCCAAATGTAACTTTTTTTTATGAATGTTTCCAGGCATTTAACACCTTAAAAGAGAAATTGATTTCATCACCCATAGTTGTGGCACCAGATTGGGAATTACCTTTCGAGCTAATGTGTAATGCTAGTGATGTGGCRGTTTGAGCAATTCTAGGCCAAAGGACAAGGTATCAAGTAATTTACTATGCAAGTAGAACTTTGAATGATGCTCAAAAAATTATGCAACTACTAAGAAGGAATTATTAGCTGTGGTTTGCTAGTGATAAATTTAGATCCCATCTYATTGATTCTCATATCAKTGTTCATATTGATCATTCAGCTTTGAAGTACTTGTTTGGGAAAAGTGATGTAAAACCTAGGTTGATTAGATGGAWTTTATAGTTGCAGAAATTTGATATTGAGATTACAGATAAGAAYRGTTCAAAAAATATCRTGGYTGATCGTTTATCYAGATTGAACAATTTGATGAAACAGTCCCCATGAATGAATATTTTCCTCATGAGCATCTCTTTGCAATATCTTCGTCCCCCACCCCTTGGTTTGCTGATTTTGCAAATATTTTGGCTAGTAATATTATTTCATCTGACCTTACTTATCAACAAAAGAAAAAAATTATTTTTTGATGGAAAACATTATTTGTGGGATGAGTCATACTTATTTAAACTCTACTCGAACCAAGTCATTTGGAGATGTGTCTCTGTGGATGAGATGGGTGATATTTTATAGTATTTTCATGGCGGCACTATAAGTGGGCATTTTGGTTCAACAGGTTCGAGAGTTAAGGTATTACAATCTAAATTTTATTAGCCTACTTTATTTAAAGATTGTCACCATTTTGTTCTTACTTGTGATCGATGTTAAAGAAGTTGTTCTATTTCTAGACTTCATGAGATGCCTCTTACTAWTATATTTGTTGTTGAGTTGTTTGACGTTTTGGTAATAGATTTCATGGGCCTTTTTCTTTCTTCATGCTCTAATAATTATATTCTTGTTCTTGTGGATTGTGTCTAAGTGGATCGAAGCCTTAACCACCCCCACTAAGGATGTTAAGGGTTGTCATTTGTTTTATTAAAAAGAACATATTTTATCATTTTGACACTCCTAGGACTCTTATTAGTGATGCACTCACTTTTGTAATAAATAACTAGAAATACTTTTGAAGAAATATGGGATTACTCACAAGATAGCCATTTCTTATCACCCAAAAATAGTGGTCATGTAGAGGCGTCTAATAGGAAAATTAAATGAATGCTTGAAAAGGTTGTTTGCACCTCTAGTAAAAAATTGATCACTTAAGTTAGATGATGTTTTATAGACATATAGGACTGCTTTCAAAACTCCTGTAGGTATATCTCCATATCTATAGTTTTTAGGCAAGCATGTCATCCACCTGTGAAGCTATAAAATAAGGCTTATTCAGCGTTAAAATTGTTAAAATAAGGCTACAAACTTTGATTTACCAATTGCAAGAAAGAAAAGATTTTTGCATATGAATGAATTAGAATAACTACACCTTGAAGCTCTTGAGAGCACCAGAATTTACAAAGACAGGACTAAAAACTTTCATGACAAAAGAATTTAAGAAAGAGATTTCAAATTGGTCAACAAGTTCTCCTCTTAAAGTCGAAGTGATCTAACCCTTTTATTGTAGCTAATGTTTTTCCTTGTGGTACAATTGAAATTTCCAACGAATCCAACAAAACATTCAAGGTCAATAGCCAAAAATTGAAACACTATTATAGGAGTGAGATTCATCAATTTCGCACAACAATGAACCTCACACAGCGCCGAGTTCGATGGTCCACCTAAAAGAAGCGCTTTCTTAGAGACAACCCAAATTACTTTTGATTTTTTTATCATTTTTCTTTATCATATTTTCATTTTTGTAAGCCTGTTAAGAGAAAAAGGGGTTTTTGACGTGACCAGGCCGAGTCAACCCGACCCACGAGCTCCAACAGGCATCTATTAAAAAGTTATTTAAAAACATAGTTTCCAAATGTTGTTCAGCCTCAGTTCAAAGAGATTGTGCTACTTATTGTATTCACTCCATTTTTCTCTTTCAACATCTAAAACTAGCTTGCACACTGTTCTTTTTCTTAAGATTTTTTTTTTTTTTTTTAAACTGATGTCCATAACGTTTAGGGTATTAACTTTAGCACTCTGACGACTTTAGTTATCAAAGTATTATTATTATTACATTATGTTAGATTTAGTTTGTATGACAAAAATGCCCCCGCGTTGGTATACTTGATAATTTCAACCTCTTTTGTTGCATCCTGTTGACAACAAACAAACCATTTCGCTTTCATGCTTAGTAAGAAGAAATTACACAACTCCAACTCAGGACCAATCAGTGGGGCAAACCTCCCACTATTAGAGACTTACACAGTTAAATATGCCCCAAGCTTTTTGGCAACTTGAAGACSATAATCATCAACATCTACCACCACAATTCTGGGTGAACCAAATGCACGAGCAGCAAGCAATGAAGCGAAACCAATAGGTCCTGCCCCAAGAATCACTTCTCAGGACCGATCTCAGCACTGCCACAGGCGTAAGCATTGCCCCTTCCTCCAAGCTAACTTAAAGCAAAAGTCTGCAGGGTGCACAATCTGTTGCCAAAAGAAACTAATCATTAGTCAACATGCTTAATACATAATTTTGTCGACAATTCTTGGGCATGAAAACACAAGCTGCTGAATTAATACGATAAACGGTACTAAATATCTTCATGCCGTATGAACGTCCTAAATATCATGGAAAGAGGGGTGCTTTATTGGCAGAGAACCATGGGTGGGGGGTGTAGCAAAGAACTTCATGTCAGGGCACAGATTGTATCAGCCTTAATTGCAGCGATCACACTTGAAACAACCAACTCCAGGCTCCATTGCAACATGGTTACCAGGGATAAGTGTCTTCACTTCATTGCCAGCTTCATCTATGATTCCAGCACACTCTTGTCCTATCACCATTTGTTCCTTAACAACATATGTCCACAGCTCATGGTCTGAAAATTTCTCACAACAAATATTATGTTAGAAGAAGTATGCCAGTGCAAGACAAATTGTTCTCACAAAATCATTTTGGAAACTTCACCTTTTGAAAAAGAGAGTAAAACACTAAACAGGTTATGACATGGAGGTAATGGACATCACTTCCACAGATACTAACAGCCTTCATCCTCACCCTAACATCACTGGGACCTACATGGATACAGATACAAGGATATTTGTCAATAAGGTAAGATCATAAGAAGAAAAGAAAAAGCATGGTTGTTATTACCTAGAGGAGGACGCTTAAAATGCTCAATTTTGATTTTGTTGATACCATGGAGCAAAGCAGCCATATTTTCATCTGAGATGCCTCCCTTTCGCATGATAGGCTATTCTGATTTCCCACAATTTATTTCTGTATTTGATGGAAGAAAGGAGCAGCTTGAAAGATGATGAATGATGAATGAGAAATGAGTAGCTACTAATCACTGGAAAAGCTTCCATCTGTAGTTGCTCCAATTTTAAAGTACACATTTCACTAAAACAAAATTTAAGATAAAAACTTGAAAAAGAATCTTGAATTCTCATTCACAACTGGTCCATATCGCTGGAAATGAATGGAACTCCAGAAAAAACTTTTCAAACCATAAACTAGAAACTAGAAACTACAAATGTTTGAAGCCCATATGAAAGTGAAATGCCACCTTTTTAAAAAAGGCTGCCTTGCCAAACAACAAAGATTCTAAACTATTACTGGCATGAACATATATCTTGGAATATGGCATAGTCTTTCTCTTGAACAATTTCCTACTGCCAACCGCGGAATCTTATTACTTAAATTCTGCAATTCCAAAAACACGAGCAGTTGTGTCAAGAGAAACTGAAACCAGGAAATCCCCGTCGGCTGATACAGCAAGGGATTGGATTGCATTTTGGTGACCGCTAAAAGTTCTGACACAATTGCCAGAAAGAGTGTCCCATAGTTGCACTTTCCCATCAACACTACCAGTGGCCAAATATCTAGATGCACCCAACCATGATAGGCATGTTACACCTTCCTGCCAAAAGGACCCAATAAAAAATGGGGATGTAGTGAGAACCACTGGGAATATCAACCATGCTACTCTGAAACAGTATTACAGTTCTTATATAACATAATGCATGTGCAACTGTGTAAATAAATTAAAAGAAACAACTTGATTAGTTATTAGATAGAACAAACTTGAGAGAACCTCGTGTTCACATGTGGACCTAGCTGATGAATGTTGAAGATCCCAGACTACAAGCTTCTGATCCATGCCTCCTGTTGCAGCCCAAGGAGAACTGCAAGGAAAAATTTGCACACAATATGTTACATCAGGAGTCCAGAGATAAGCATAAAGCATTATGAAAAATTAAGCTTTATGGGATTTCCAATTAAAAGTAAATTCAATTGAATAATCCAAAAAGAAACCTTGAAATAGGACTAGAAACAAATCTCAGCCAAACGTTTCAGCAATCAGAGAATAATGTCTCCTTAAAATTAAATGCTGCCCAAGCAGTCAAAAATTCCAATTTTAACCAAAAAAATGCAGACATACCTATGTTTTAATGCACTACCCAAAATCTAGACAGAGAGAGAAGCAGATGACAAAAAATGGGCTTCCGGCAAAATTTTATTCAATGCCCTCCTCTCAAAACCAACTAGATATCTCAGACAGAGGAAACAACTTCAGCATCAACCAGAAGGATATTGCCCCCTTGAGTATATAAGAACTCCTTAACTAGTCTGTCAACCAGACAGAACACCCTTATCAGGCACAGAGTTTTGGCACCTGAGATACGAGACCTCACAGTTTACTTAGCAAAACCTCATTGCATGATTGTTGGAAGAAAACTTTTCCTGCCCTAGTTTCTTCACAATTATCATCAGATAAAGTATATAGGCTAAAAAAGCCATGAGCTTTTTCAGCTCAATTCAATATAACCCAACAGAATAGAGCAAAATGTTATCTAACACTGTTACCAAAACAAAATTGAAGCCCAGTATTTTCTTCCATAGGAATGGAAACTATGATCCAAGTAATTGAAGATTAAGGCTAGACTTCGTGCAATACTAAAACTTAAGGGTGACTGAACCCTGATCATAAGTTGAACATACAAATTGTATCACCATAAAGGTTTGTAAATTATATCTAACTCATTGCAAGACCTAAAGAATAATAAGAGGCTCATGCACTAAGTTCACCTTTGAACCATTTGAGAACTCCCACCAAGGACATCAAAATTTTTAGCATAGAATAAAAATAATTAAGAAAGTGTTATTTATTATGGGAAACACTAGAAAAAAGGATGCTATATAAATCATACTCCCTGAACACGCTAAACCTAGCAACAAACAAGATCAATCAATAATTACTTAAAAGATGCCAAAATCAGCAATTGGCTAGACTTGAGCGTTATCATTCCCATTTCAATTCATTCACTATAGAAAATAATAACATTATTAACCAGGTGATATGCCTGGCAAGGTTTTCAGCGAAGCATTATCTTATCACATATATGGTTCACCACCCCAACGAGCCATTAACAGGCAGATCAGTTTTGCTCCAGTGGGAGAAAATGTACCAATGATACTTGTTATATCAGTTAGAGYTGGCTATTGTGGAGAATGGATGTCAAATACATACAACGCTTCAGAGTGAAAAACATCAAAACCGGGTCAAACCTTGAAGCAAACCCAACACATTCTACCGAATCTGAATGAGAACTCAGCGAATTAACAACCTGCGCATCAGAAGCAGCCAGATATGTAGACTAATTAATGAAGAAACACCATCATCATATCTTGATTAATCCGAACGTAGAAAAAAAGACTACGAAACATTAAAAGCATAACAAGAACAATGGTCTAGTACCTTTCCTGTTGTTATATTGACAATGTGAACAGAACCATCCTTTGAACCAGAAAGGGCAAGAGTTGAATCAGCGCTTATACTCAAGCAAGTCAATCCATCAGTGTGATAGGGATGGCCTTGAAGAGAGGATAAAAAACAAATATCAGTACAATAAAACAAAATCCAACCTTGAACCTATCTCATTTCTGTCTCGGAGTAAATGTTATTGAATGTAGGCGAAATATTCCCAAACAAGACAATTCATATGGGCGTATCTGCTGCAATTTGCAAAAGGGGATACTTTATATAACAAAAATAAAACGAAGAGAAGACATCACGAAATGATGGTCTCTTTTATAGCTACCGTAACCATATTGAAACTTGATAGCACAATTTTTTGCTATGATTAACTTATCGAGTTTTTTTTCTCTGATGTTTACACAAGCTCACTAAACTCCTAAGGGCCATCACCACTTTCTGTTTGTTGAAAACAAAGACCAAGTACACAAATAAAACTTTAATAGTAAAGTTGGGAAAGCAAGTGCCTGTAGTTTTTGCATGTTCTTTTCCAACCACCTTCATTTTCTAATAAACTCTTAAGCCCAAATCCAGGCTTTCACGGGGTAGCCAAAGGTTCAATAAGGGTTCTAAGTCATTTCTTTTTCCTTGTGCTTCAACCTCCATTAGAACTAGTGAAATTATTGCCTAAGGCCATGAAGACAACACAAAATCTGCTTGCAAACTCCCTTTTAAAAATAGCTCTCTTAGCTTAGAGGTCATAAGTATATACTTTTCAGACTCATATCAGACTGAGATTTGGGATAATGGAATATTGGACAGACTTTAAAGACAAAGATCAAAATGCTATAGTTGGAACTTCACCTAATTCCAATTTGAAGGAGGCAACTCTAAGGAACGAAACAATTATCAAAGCAAAAATCAAAATGCACCATAGCATTTTCAAAATGCAGTCGAAATTCATCGGCCTAAGTTGCAAATTGTGTAACCTAGGGCTAAACTTGTGTTCTTTATTTCACTAGAATTAACTTCAGCTATTTTATTTTCAAGAAATAAATTTATTAAAATGTATGGAATTGAGCTAATTTTCCTTCAGTAAATAGCAAATATTACCTCTAACAACGTGAATGATTTCACCACTTCTCGGGTTCCATATCCTCAATGTAGCATCATCAGACCCAGTACAAATTGTTTTACCTTCACGAAGCACATTAGAAAGCATTAACATGTAGAGACACACGCATATGCAATCACACAAAGACAGATAGATAAGGAGACAGTGACTGCTTACCATCACGGGTGAAATCACCACAGGTGATGCTACCACYGTGACCAGCAAACATGTTAAGATAAGCACCCTTGTCAGCATTCCACATCCAAGCAGTTGAATCTTCTGAACCAGCCAAGACCAAATGTCCTCTTGGATGCCACCTTACCCACTGAGAATCACGTTGATGGTCAACTACAACTATTATCAATAAGATGACAAATCCACTAAAATACTTTGTAAGTGTTACCTCAATGCCCCCTGAAGGACCTTCAAATGTCCACTTAAGAGCTCTTGATGATATGTCCCACACTTTTACAAGTCCATCAAAGCTTCCAGATCCAACCAATTGTCCATCAAAACTGAAGGCTAAACTAGAGACAGAATCCGTGTGACCTAAAAAGGGAACAATGTAAGATCTTCAATAGAAATACAACTCTCAGGGACACCATTGAAAATGTTAGAATAACAAATGGTACTAAGCCCTAGTTTTCAGCAAAACTAAGCAAAAGATTCTACAACAAAAAATACAATAAGAAAACCAGTATTCCTTCCATCCAAAATTAAAATTCCACATTTTGACTTTGCACAAAGATTTGGGATAGCATTTAACAGCCTATGTTTTACCGCTTTACCCTCAATGAATAATTACGAGACCCATGTATTAGTGGGTTCACATCCATCCATTCATTTCAGCACAAACCACAGTGGTCATGTGAATTTTCAATTCGGACAGCGGCAATATTCCTAATTCATCAAATACCTTGTAATTGAAATGCCCAATCTCCTCGTCCAATACTCCATAAAAATCCTTTGTCATCTCCACCCCCTGTAGCCACTAAGGTCGGATCTGTTGGGCTGCATGCAACAGAGTACAGCTCACCTGTAAAGGAAGAAATAAATAATCAATTCAAACAACCAGAAAAAAGTTACATCAATAATGAGGAAAAAGATGTTAAAAGTAATATAAAGCAAAAGGAGGGGAAAGGGGGATATCTATGGTATTTTCTATCTAAACGAAACCAAATGGATATTAATTTTCATTCAAAAGATCAAATCAGCTCCTTTCCTTTTGTCTTAAGTAGAAACTTGAAAACCACATAACTCATGCAATACCCTTAATAAGAAACCAAGAAAGAAGAAGAAACTTTCATAAAATTATGGAAAACATTCTTAGCAACTAGTAAATTTAAAGCTTTTCTAAGGTTAATATGCTTAGACTAGACATATGGACGACTCTGTTGTGATGCAGGGCGATAATGTTGACAGGAAAGGAGAATAGCCAGAGACGCTCTCTTGGCTTAATATAGAGTAAAAACTCCACTCTTTGAATAACATTGATGATTGAATAAAACCTAAAAATAGCAGCCAGCCTTAGATAATATCTAAACCATAATCTATGACTTCCCCAATAACGTAGACAAAGAAAAGGAAACTACTATTAACTAAAACCCTAAAGTAGTAAGGTATTTAACTTAAGTCATAAAGCATATAGGAAACTAATAACTAAGTTTGTATCCCGAAAGAAACTTTGGGTCAAAAAAATTTCTTCATCTGAGTTAAGTTTTCATTTGTTTGAAACTTAAGTGAAGAAAACTTCTCAGTTCAAGTAAATATTCCATTTTGTTCTGTCAACTCAACAAACTTTCATGCCATTAGCCACAAAATTCCAAAAGATGAAGAGTGCAATGAAGAGTGAAAATTCGTCGTTTTTGCCCTCAAACCTTCTGCCACAACAAAGTCATACCTGTTACCAGTTACTCAATGATACACCAGAATATAATAATTGATAACAAATGTAAGAGAAATCGATTACCATCAATATTGATCCTTTACGTAATAAACTGTATATTACATAATGGTGGCAGGAATAATTGATTATTCCTGGAAAGATAATCGATCATCATTTAACATATGATATTGTTTCAGCCCTTTTTAATGGTAGGGCCATAATTTATCATGGTTTCAGATTATTGCCCTATTGTAAGACTTAATCAATCAACAAACATTATAGTTCGAAGCTGAACGTTTTAATATTGCATCGTTAATAGTACAGAAGAGTATATGTCAGGAACTCTGATCAATAGAATAGTACACAAGACTAATACTTCTCCATCTTCCATATGTTCTAAAGTCTCTAAGATAAACAGGAGTCAGACCGATAATTTCACAAGGGAAAGACTACAGTATACGAAAGGTAAATTTTGAAAGATCTTGATACTGATCGTGACTTTGGCATATATCAGCCTCATCTAAAGTGAACTAAATGGTTTCCTTTCCCTACAAGTTTCCTACTTGTCAACCAATATTCACCAAAATACTAGTAAAACCCAGCTACACAACCCTTACAGAACAGCACTCTAATAACCTACTAGACAAAAAACCCAAAAAGCAAAAACCATAGAAGGGGCATACCAGCATGACCAGTGAAAGTGTGGAGCGAATCGTCAGCTTCATCTGAAGACACCAGCACAGCAAAAGCAAAACCAAACTTATCATTTTGCTTATTATACACAAGAAAATGAAAAAGGCAATTATTCCAAAGACCAATTTTTTCCTGACATTAATTTCTTAAATTAATTAGAGCAGAGAACTGGACAAGAATTAAAATGACCTCTCACCATAGACGTCAGAATCGGAAGCTTCCTCATCATCTGCATCTGGAAGCTCTGAAATCAAATCAAAGGAAAATGTCAATCCATACACGGAAGCAAGCTGCAAACAACATAAATTTGCGTTAGAAAAGTGCTTTTTTTAAACAGACCTTCTTCATGAACTGGAATTTCCTGAACAATATCACCCTCGTCAAGGAAAACTTCTTCCTCCTCATCAACAACATCATCATTGTCATGAGCGGCGGTGGGGGTGTTCATGATTTTCTCTTTTTTTATTAAATATATTTTCTTTGTCGACGGTGTGATGGAGATTAGGAGGACAAGAGAGATTTTTCAGTTTATGTATGAAGGCGACTTCTACTAGTAATAGCAATAGACAAGTGAATTTAGTGGAAAAGAGGACAACATGCAAGAGGAACAACTTCAGGGGTGAAGTGTTAAACTTCGAAAATCCAGGGAATTTAGTGTAAAAACCCCTAAAAGTGATACAAGGACCAAATCCGGGCACTCCTAAAAGCGATACAAAAACCAATACGGGCACTCCAATGAAACAAACAAGGAAGTCTGACTGATCAGAAACCAACTTAGGCGGCAGCTTTGGCCAACTCTTTCTCTGTTGTTGCCGGTACAATTGGCTGAGGCAGCAATAAGACAAAAGTTGGTTAGACAAAACAGAGCCACAAAAGAAAAGTATGATAATCATGATCCTGGATGACCATGAAGACATAGTATAAGTGTAAGGTAGCGGTAAACAGAACTTTACAACATAGCGCAAGAAACTATAATCCCATTAACCATGCATTATTAGTAAATGCAGATGATTTCAATTCTCAGAACTGAATTCACTTGTTCTTTCAGTTTTCAGGAGAAGAGATAGAGGATTCTTGCATCTTCTTTAAAACAAAAGTACTTATTAAATCAAACATAGGCTCAAGTCAAGCTATGGTCCAATTGAGCTCCTTCCAACAAAAGTATTGCTCACATGAACTATTCGTCTTAAATGCATGTACTAGTATATGAACACTAAAAGAAATTCTAAACAACAATGAATTGGAAAGCATTCTTCATGCAAAGCAAAAGCTTAATTCATGTGTCAGCAATATAACTGATTGTTTTAAAATAAATTGGGACAGTCATATAGTGAATGGGCGAACTGGGGCATAAGTCCTAATATATATCCCCGATTGATGCATACACTACCCAGGAACAACACTAAAACTTCTGTGAYCATATTTTATTAGATAATCACTTTATGTAAAAACAAGAAAATTTTAGTCTTTTTCACTTCTCTTAGCCACTTCGATCCCACTATTTTCTAAAAATATACACATACAATTAGTGTGAAGATTTATTGTTTGTAAACATATTTCTAATACAGATCATAGCCTTTCCTTCATTTGAAAGATAAGCTTAATTTTCAGAACATGGTTGCAGAGTGGGTGAAGGGGATGAAACATTAAAACAATAGGGGGCATCAAAGCAACAGGAGGCATCAAGGCACATGAATTCCAAAATGTGACCCATATAATGCTTTGCCGAATGAACTTACAGCATGAAAAATCCACACAAAATTCAAAAAAGAATTGACAAACAAGTACATGTCTAAGATGAAGTGTATATGTTCATAATCTGAAGAACAGAATGCTAGAAACAGAAGAGGGCAAAATGGCATAAGCTCAGCTATGGCAACAATTTTAGTAGGCGATGCTTCTCTATGCATGCTTTTAGCTTCTACTACATTGAATGCTTTGAAATCCAACAAAAAGCATGTGGTGCCATTACTTCAAATGGAATTTGAAACTTCTTAGATATCCAGATACAGCACTTGTTTATTTTAAGGTATGTACTGAACACCCTTACCTCTCCTGAACATCTTAGAAAAAGGACAAGTAGTATAAACAGAGAAGGAAAGAAGTTTAAAATATTTAATCCCTCCAACTCAAGTAGTACAAACAGAAAAGAAATGTGCTTCAAACAGAATGATTAACCCATGCACAGGTGTAGTAACTGAGTCAAGTTGTTTATAATTTGTTGTTGATAATTTATAAATTTTCTGTTTACTTCAAAAAAACATAGACTAACACCTTTAATTTGATTATCAATGACAAATATAATTTCCAATAAATTGTTCTTCATGAATTTATTTAAGATAATAAAATGTTGATTTAACACTAACATCAATAACAAGTGGAATACGATTATAATGCTGTGCTTCACATAGCGTCCAGAGACAGACAAAGAAAATAACACCRAACCACCTCCTCTCTTAGCTAATGAACATGGTRATGTGAGGTCATGAAGACAGACCAAAGGGGAAGATCCATCAAAGTCTGTGTCTCTAACTATATACACATACAGAATAGGAATACTCAATAAAATACAAACTTGAATATAAAAATATGGTGATCACTGATCACTGTCTATGCTAACGACTCCCAAAAATTGTTTTGCTGATCACTGCTAAAGTGTCTGTTTACGGCATTCATAAARTGAAATTAGTTAATAGAATCATGTACGCCCCTTGAGTTGTCATTCCACATTTTTTGTAGAATRAAAATGTCAATTCATAMCATTCTGAAYAAAGCATTCAAAATACCTCAAGAATGAAACTTAATAGCCTTAGTTCTGTTTGTGTCTATTAACACATGACATAACAAAACTGCACATTACTATGTTGAGATTTCTCTAGGATCATAGAGAAGCCGTAACTTTTTTTTTTTTTTTTTCATATGTAGCGGAGTTCATATAAGCAGGATCAGAGAGGATGTTTACCTCCTTGAATCTGATAATGTTAGAATGCCTCAATGATTTGTGGTTTATGATTTCCTAACATTCTCATCAATCTGAAAAAAGAACCAATATCAATTACAATCATTTCACAAGAACATAATCAATTTGGTGCGACATAGCTAAAAGAGAAAAAACCAGAGCAGGAGATTAAATTATTCAATCTCTCATCCACTTGGTGTCTCTCAAATTTTATCTTTCAAGTTACGGTATTGACCAAGCTCAAGAAAAACAAATAAAAGCATGTGCCAAACATTAGTCCACTTAGTTTCTGGTAAATTATTTTCTGCAGTAGCTTTTAGATTTTGATAGAGCAGAAATTAAGATTTTTTTTTTTTTTGATTTGATAGTAAAGTTATAAATGCTTTCGACAGAATAAATACTTGAATAATACATGAGACTTCTGCAGTGAAGGTGATCTGTCGAAGTCTAGTTGTCCAAATAAGTGGAATTTGCTGGACCATTGTAAAAGGCCATTGCTTGCTGCTCTTTGGTCAATTCTTAGAGTCAATAGTTGAAAGAATTCTCCCAGCCCTTTTACCCTTTTTGTTCTTCTGAATAGGTGKTCCATTACCTGATTTATTGAYCCATAGACAATTTTATGCTAAGTATTTGGCCCTTCATGAAGAGTTTCTGCGGTATCCAAATTTGTTTCGAACTTCACTTTACATCATATGATTGATTGACTTCAATGATGGTCATAACAAATGTAGAATGTGTATTTGAATATCCTAAACAAAATCCTTCGCTTCTGAGACCTACAAACCCTTCTTATCAAGATACCGACTTATTGTCATCATGGGTCTATTTCATTCTTCTTTTGTCAGTTGTGTTTCAACTTGAGTAATCGGGGAATGTTACAATGTCTAGTTCCTTTGTTGTCTCCATATAMTTSACTTTTCCTAAGACYTGCTTTCAAAGGTTTGTACTCTCTATAGAAACTCCAAGGAAGGATTATGCAATGATACTAAGATGTGAAATGCATGTGCCAACTAAATGTAAGTAGGACAGAGCTGATAAATAGAATCTGAGAATAAAAGAAAATAAAATAATACATAACGAAACATATTCAATAGCAGTGAAGAAAGAAGAAATTCAGTAGCAGTTGAAAATGGTAAAAGAATATCTCCACAAACAAGAAACGTGACTGATTCATCCTGATGTGTGATTATATGATCTTCAGGGTYATACATGTGTCAGGAGAAAAGAGAAGCATAGAGGACATTATATGCAATAACCACAATTTCCTTTTCCTTTTCTTTACAAAAAAACCACAATTAAACTTGATTTCGCATGATGTCCTGAGGAACACGAAGGAGATCCATATCTGTACCCCCAAACTCCAACATTATTGGGGACTTTAAACTGTAGAGGTCTCTTGAAGATTAAGAAGCTGTGATAAGTGTATGTATACAAACAAGAAAACAAAATTCCCATAACCTCTAATTTTCTCAACTTCTCCTTGAAAAGCACTTACTATTAAGATTCCTTTGAGTACTAAAACTGAAACATTAATATGACCAGATTTCCCTACATCCATTTAGTATATATTGATCGAAAAGCATTGTCTAAAATTGCAGGAAAGCAGTAACGATAATCACAAATCACTTATTTTCTTCCAGCAACTAGCTTGACTAACAAACTGTATGACAAGAAGCCCAGAAAGACAGAATGCGTCAATCAAAAAACATGCAGTGTACAGAAATGATAGAGATATATAATAAAGGAGACAACATCCAGTCACTAACAGTACATAAAATAAGCAGTACAGCAGTAGTCAAGGAATGATAGACTAGCTAGTTGCCACTCAATACAGATAAATACCTTATAGCTGTGTCACTCCAAGATGAAAAGACATGTTAGTTTTCTATCCTTACGAAATATATTTTCTACAATATCAAATAATGTCTCAGCAATAATTAATGGAAAAACACCACGTGGTTACACAAGGAATGTATTTAAATGTTGGGAAATTCTTTCYAGATGTAGTAATCCATCATTGTCAAACTGCTAATTTTCTACTAATCCAAAAACACGAGACCCATAGTTGACCATTTAGCATAAATCCTGGCAATACTCATTAAAAATCTAGACCTCCTAAATCTACTCCCAGGAAAATAAGAAACCCTTGGCTACAATTGACAAACCAATGCACCATGGCATTTTCTGCTTTTCTGAATGAAGAACTTCAAAGTATAACTACTGGTGGGAATAATCCCCCAACAAAGATGCATTAARTCAAATGCATTTACATGCACTCATCCTAAATTAAGAAAGAAGAAAGAAACTATTCAAGACAGAAGCAAGAATTTGAAGTCAAGTTCATATATGAAAKTAATAAAACATTGCTTAGGAGAATACTCAAAAAACCAGAGCATAGAAACCAAGCTGATCTTATAACGTAAAAGATAAGGAGAACCCAAAAATTCATAATAAAGCATCAGGTATAAGTCTGTTAATGCTTAAGTAAAACTAGGTGAAAAAAACAGCAGCCACATCAAATTCTATTATCGTATTCATTTCAAAGTAAATTCATGACACATGGCATAATTATCAAGAGAATTAGGGTAACCAAAGAAGAAAAAAGATCGTGAAATCAGTAATAGTGAATCTCAATCCTTAACCAAGTATATATTTTATTAAAGAGTTGGCAAATTCATCACCTAGGTTTTGATCACAACAAAAAAAGTATTGAGATTTTTAGGAACTGTAAAACTGCCAAGACATTCCAAACAAAAGAGAGAAGAGAAAATTTGAAGCAATCATCATGCAAAAGCTACTCAAGAAAGGCCACAGTCATACTTTAAAGAAAGATCAGATTAACACCATAAGCAATCTTGAAAACTAACTGTGCGCTTAAGCTACAGAAAAAACCAGGATAACCCACCTTTCAGAAATATAAAAAACAAAATGAGAAGAATGAACTTGAAGTATGACCAAGTTCTTTCCTATTTAAAATTTTGGTATAGGAAATAAGACAATTTTTCATTAATTTTAAAAACTGCCCAGAGGATCCAAAATAAATGAGGTCAAATGCATTATAAATGCCTACTCAAGAAGGGAAAGAAAGCAAAGGCTACTTAAAATGTAGTGATACTTCCTAATCATGCCTAATAAGAAGGCAAATACATCAACCACTACAAGAAATTAGGCGTTCTAGCAAAGCTCAGAAGTGCTGCTACATATTGAATTTAGATGCGCTTTTTCACCTAGATGTGTTTTGCTCGAACGCCATGAGAGACAATGTAGCTAGATTTCACGATGCACTTCTAAATGTTGCAATAAAGGACAACTCACAAAACATTTGCAGGTAATGCTGAAAAGTGAACCAAGACCAAAAATTAGATGCAACTGAAAATGATGCTAAACTGGTCATAGGGGAGAAAGGAAAGCTGTTAAACAAGAAGAAGATCTAACAGCAGTTGCATCTACAGCAATTGCAGCTATATTGTCCCATTCTCTGCTCACACTAATGAGAAGACACAAACACAAATTAAAAGGTGAATTCTGAATCATAAAACTGCTAGTAAGCCACTGCATAGATCAAAACATAATTTGAGTACCCGAAAACTTCACAAATTTGTGCCTTATTCACCGGACGGGTGCTAACGAAGATAACATGTGTATTCTCTGAGAGAGTGTTAAAGAGCTTTTTTTTTTTTTTTTGGTATTAATAAAACCAAGAAATTTAAAAAAAAAAAAAAGAAGAGGTTTTAAATAATTGGGAACTACTTGAAGCATACTTTTCTATATAATTTTAAACAGGTTCATAAAATGAAGTGTTCAAATTCACAAAAGTATAGCTGAAATAGCATTAATATTTCACACTGTTTCCAAAAATCTATACCGAACATAAAATTGCAAAGTGGACAAAATCATCAAACTACATGGCAAGTTCACTTTTTCCATTCTGGGAAACCATTGCGACCACATAACAAGACACAGTGTGTAAAAATTTGTAAACTATTGGTAATATCTTCTTTATTTTTTGTCCTTGGAAAATGTAGCATACTTTATGAGCATCCTGAGGTAGAGTACCAGAAAATATATGTTACCCCAAAAAGTGAACTGACGTTTTGTGTACCCAAAAGGCTCAAGACAAACAGAGAACCGGATAGAAAGGAAAGATGCAGAATGAATTCATTGTAACAACTTGAGGAATCAGTTAAGGTAGTGCAGCTGGATAGCTCCAAAGAATTACTTTAAATAAAGTTACCTTTAGAAATTGAGATAAAAATGATACATTCAGGATATATTCAGTTAATGATTATTCCTTCAAGTTCCACTCAGGATTGATATTCTTCTTGACTACACGTGTCTCCAATTTCTGATTCCCAGATAAGTTACAAAACCTCAGAAATGGAAAACGATGGAATTTTAACTATTAACATTATAGATCCAATGCCTGAGGCCAATTCCAATGCCATCGTGTTTGAGGACTATGGCCTCAACCCCTATGAGGATTCTTCCAAAGGGTTAAGAGTCTTGAATAGCCTCTGTTGGTAGTAAGCACAAGAGACATATAAAAAGTGAGGCTTGGAAACTTGGAGCTTGGTACACAATAATATCAAAACATTCAATCCACAATCACCCATGATGAGACCAGGGGGGTAATATTTAATTGATTTAGTTCTTTTCAGCTACCTAAGAGAACATCACAAAATCTTGGTATGTTGAAAATGAGCATTTGAGTATGCTACATGTCCACAAGTTTTTCTTTTTTTTTTTTTTTTGTTTGGGTACATTAATTATGATTAAGATAAGGAATCAATGTCTACTTACATAGGAAAGATGCAAACAAACGTTGCTAACCTAACACATTGACATCCAACTCTACAAGAACTGTCTTTTTTTAACTCATTCAAATTCCATGCTACTGCCACTCTACTAACATCCCTTTCCCACCAGGAATAAAAGGAAAATTAAGGAAGAAAGAAGAAGAACTGGCAATTGCATGCCGATAATTTGAAGTTGAAATTCGTAAATGCCATGGAAGTGACTGGAATTGTTTATTCAGATTGAGCCAGCATGGACCCTTCTATTGTTTAGTCCAAAAATCAGGTTTAGTATCCATATAAAAACAAACAAAAACACAAATGTTCAGCTAGAATGTTTCAAAAATTATATAAAATTAGAAAAGTTCTGAAACATGGGGGTGGCCATTGCAGCTCAGAGAAGCACAGCAATCATGGTTGATAGTATAAGTGTTTTAGTTTTCTGCATTTCTATACTAATATTCAAATAAATGATGAGTGTCAATATACAATTACAATCCGCGTTCCACAGCTCCAGCTCGCGAACAGAGGAGAACGATCCACGTTGCAAAAGTAGAAACCAGCGGAATTGCAGCTAACTAAGAGAGGATAATCAAAAGATTCAAAGAGAGTTTAGCAGTACATTGTTATGATGAAACCTTAATTGAATTTGTTAAATCTTTACAATCTTCAAAAAGGAAAAAGGAAAAAAAGAAAAGAACACAAAGGAAGAAATGTTGCCAAGCAAAAGGGAAGAAAGCAAAAATTACAAACCCCCCCCCCCCCAAGTCCCCAGAAGTAGGAAACGATCCCTAAATCCAGGAAAAGGCTAAAATTTGATGAGTATCCCATTACCATCACTAAGACTTAGTACAAGAAAGGAAGAAAAAGAAAAGAAAAGATGGCAAACTCTCCCTAAACATACATGTAATATTTACCCATTTAATGGCACTCCATTAGTAAGAAATTAAGACTTGAAAAATAATCAGGCATGAGTTGACTAATTTTGCCTTCTTCATCAGCCATTTTATGCTCTGTAACTTTCAACCATATACAGACAGCAGTAAAGCTCAAAACCAAGCTCAACAAACCACTCCCTAATCCAATCCCCACAATGGCCATTAGTGATAGCCCTTTGCTTCTCATAGGAGGCAATGGGTAGCCATAGAGATCCCTATTCCCCTCATACGAGCTGGCATTAAACCGCTGCAAATTCCCACTCCTATCCCCTAATGATAAAGGTATTGGACCCAATAACTTATTGTTCAAAACCTGAAAACTAGATCTTCAGTTATTATTCCATAGAAATCTTCAGTTATAGACTTCCGCAGATAATAAAATCTTCTATTTTCTTTTCTCTTTTATACAAAAATTCAGAGCTCCACATCCCAGAAATTATTTATTAAAAAACAAACTTTCGTAGTTAGATTTTTCAGTATTTGCTTGGCATGTCCTTCTAGTATAACATTGCTTACCAGTCTTAATTGGTTCTACAAATTTCACCAATTTCGATAAATTAAAATAACTATGATTCAGAAGTGACGACACTCTTATTGACATTCAGCCGAGGAGATAATGAATATGACTTGGGTAATTTTGTAGTAATAATTTACGTCAACTGAACTACTAGTGCAGTAATCTATATCAAAACCTAAATAATAGTCTCTTTAGTAAAGAGGTAAATTTCATAACAACTCCACTATCCAAATCAGTGAAGTAATCTACATTAACCAAAACAAGTAGCGAATTGCACGCAGTGAAGAAAACCAGTGCATAAATTTACAAGTTTACTTCGTCAGTCTAATTATGAAAATTGTAAGAAGAAGAAAGATTATCAAAGACTAGAAAAACACCCAGAAACTCAAAACAGACTTAGAGAGGGAGAACAACCACCTTTCATGAATATGAAGACCAGAAAAAAGTTCTCGTCCAGACCCCCAATCTTCCCGAAAATTTCGTCTAAGGGGAAGAATGTAGAAGGAACGCGGTGTTAGGTTGGGCTACAAACGGGATTGCAGAGAGAGACCGGAACGGTGGGAGAGGGAGAGGGAGAGACAGAGGGTTTTTGGTTCAATTTGGGAGGAATTGAGAAATTTAAGTGTAAGGCTGCTTTCTATTTATATGTTAGTTTTTCAGTTTTCATTTTTGAAACATCTTCAATTTTTTAATTTGAGTGTTTTGAAAATTTTAAAAAATGCTTTCCGTTTGTTATCTTCATAAAAAAATTAAATTTAAAAATAAAAAATACTCTCGATTTAAAATTTAACATAAAAAAGTTTTGATTATTTTAAATAAATTTACTGATAAATTAAATTTGAAATACATTCATTAATATTAGAATTTTTTAAATTAAATTTTTAAAAATTATATATCATCTAATTAATTAAAAAATTTAGATAATTATTAAAAAATAAATAGAAAATATATTCTTTTGTAATTTGATTGTAAAGGATATTTTGCTTGAAAATATTCAAAACAACATTTTCATTATTTTTAGATTTAGTACAAATATTTTTCTTATTTTCAAAAATGTATTTTTGAAAATAGGTAAGAGAACATATTTTCATTATTTTGAAAATTTGAAAACAGAAAATAACCTTGAAAACAGCAAATAAATCAGGCTAGTTCTGTTTGCATTTCATTTTTGGAGTTTTCATTTTCAAAAACATTCTTAATTTTCTATTTTGGATGATTGTTTCCAAATTTAAAAAAACATTCGTTTTGTTATATTGAAAATTATTTTTAAAAATAAAAAATTAAAGAACACGTTCAGTTTTGATAGAAAAGTATTTTTGACTATTTTGAATGAATCCAATTGTGAATTAAATTTCAAATTCTATTAGTTAATATTATAATATTTTTAAATTAAAATTAAAAATAGAATTAAGTATGATTTAATTAATTACAAGTTTTTTAGATAATTACTAYGGAGAAATAAATAGACCACACGTTTTTCGCGTTTTGGTTGTAGGAGAGGGTTTTGCTTGAAAACACTCAAAATAATATTTTGGTTGTTTTCAATTTTCAATACAAAAAACATTTACATTTTCAAAAATGCATTTTAAAATATACGAAAGAGAACATATTTTTAATGTAACACCCCRAAAGAACTATCATAATCCGGAATGTTACCCATTTATTCTTACATAGATTTCCAAATTTGAAAAAAATAAAAATCTTAAATTTTAAAAAGGGTTTATAAATATTTCGGCAGAGTTTCCTCTTTAATATCAACATATTCCCTGTATACAATTAGAAAATCTCACACCAAACATTTAACACTTCACGTACAATGAAATCACTTCAAACTCCAATAATATAATTTGCCAACAAAATATTCAGATTTAAAATCCAGCAGAAGCTTTTGAAATAAAACGAATAAAAATTTAAGCATTTAATAAGTTCATAAATCAATAGAAAATTTAATTAGATCTCCACACACCATCCGACTAGTCATCACCTGAAATGTAAAATAAGAAAATATAGGGTGAGCTACTAAATTCAATAAGTAAACCCCTTGCATGAATGCGTCTATCACGCACTATATGTCATAATGTTCAAAAATTACTTTCAGGAAAACCTTTTTTTTTTAAATCATGAGCTCGCTTGGTGTAATGCCCAACCATTAACCTCTACACTAGGCAAGAGAACCCGATCACATTCTACCAATAGAATCGCAAAGCGGTTAATATTACTTTAATCTTTTCCTTTCACTTTCACCACACAAGAGATGATCATTACTTACTTTCCTATCTTACAAGAGGGTTAAGTCGGGTGCACCGATCCCCCACGCCCCATTTCCYATTCGCACCTTTCATGGTCTARACTTTACACCMCTTTTCAAAATTGTGTACATTTGGAAATTATTTAACATAAAAATCACATCTTTCCAAAACTTCATTCCTCAAAATATTTGCTTTTTCAACATTCTTTAAAAACATTTGCTTTCTTAAATGCATGATTATGCTCAGGCCAAAAATTGTGCAGAATACTATAGACTATATGTATATGAATATGGATCACATAAACTTTGAACTTAAACTTCCCAACAAGTCATCAAATAGAAAAATTGACATGCTTGAAATAAAATCATAAATTGTATCATATGAACTCACATTAAATTCACGTAGAGAGATTCAATAATAACAACAATACACATTCGCTACAATAAATGAAACTGAGGAAATTTACTTACTTGAAGTCCTTAGTAAATTTAGTTACTTTAGATCGCTAACGAAGTGCCTTGGTTGTTTACAATCTCAAAGTGCCAAAAGTATCATAATATTATTACACGGAGAATATTAATTTGAATTTTGTTTAACCAAATATATTCATTTAACATGAGTGTTCACTATCATTTTTTCTATAGGTGACATTAACCTATAATTTTTGAGTTTAAATTTCATGTCGATAATRATCGAACTTACTAATATTATAATTTAATTTCATGATTCCTAATTGTTCTTAAAACAACAATAATAATCATAATCACAATATAYATTACTTCATCATACAAATCTTAAATTTCATCTAAAATTATATTCCAACATATTTYTAGAATTATATGCCTCTTTTTACTTAATTGTACTAACTTAAATTTCACATTAAACATCTTCCATATTTTTCCTTAATTATCATTAAATAATACAAAACCTAGGCCATTCAGTTAATTTAAATGACAAAACTAGTAATTCACCTTGATCCCGACCCTAGGTGTGGTATTGAGGGTAAGATGTAATGGTGTTAATCGCGCTCAGGAAAAGATGAGTCTTGGGCGTGCCAACAGTAGCCTTGGTCAAGAACGTACGGTGCACATGGAACTGGTTCGAGAGGGCGACGAACGGTGCCTGGTCACMTGGTCACTTGGGCGTCTGAGAGCCTAGTCGCGCGACAGTGATGAGAACAAAGGAGATGGAACGATATCTGGCACTGGCAGAGAAGAGGGGAGAGAGAGAGGGAGAGGGAAGGCCAGCGTTGGTGAGGGTAAAGGGGGGAGGCAGCGATGGGGAGGGTGTTAGGGTTTATGTTTAAGGAAGAAGATGAACAGTAATCTTTTTCACATCATATATATATATATATATATATTTTATTCCTTAACCAACTAATCCTAACTAAATTAAGATCTATTAGTTTTCTTCTAGCCAAAAATTGAACTTTAAATTTGGTTTTAGATTTGGATAAGAAGAGAACGGATTCTAATGGGGTCAAGCCTTAATTAACTAAATATTTCTAATTAAATTAAACTAATAAAATCTCTAATTTAAATAGATATACTCACACAATAATGCATAAATAAATAATCAGTCACAGAAATAATAATTTATTTCTAATTGACACATTTACGACTTCCAAGTCCTTCTGCTACAAAATAATCAAATTACTAAAAATTATGAATGTAAAGTGGATTAGAATATAACCTATATAATTATATAAAGTTCGTAAAAATGAAAAATAAATCTTGGGTATTACATTTAATGTTTTGAAAAATTGAAAATAGAAAATAGACCGAAAACAACAAAGAGAACAGGGCCTAAGCTTTTGTATAATTGGAAAATTTTTCAATTATTATTAGTTAACCTGAAATCTCATAAAATGCAATCATGTAAGAACCTGAACATTGACAAGTTAAAGAGCTTCGAAATTAGAATGTTTCTTGAATATTTATTTAATTATATATTTTACTAATTACTTTAAATAAACGAATTGTAGTTTGGTCCAATTGTTACGTGAATCCGAATATTAAGAAATTTATAGAAAAACTTATAATTATTTAGAATAATAATAACTTTAATAATAATTTTAATTCCATTTATTTAATTTCTTTTTCTTACCTGATGATCATTGCTGCATCTCTTCTTATTTGTTCTTATCACCTTATTATATTTAAAATTTTTTTATTCTTGTCAACCACCTTCATCATAGCATTTCACTAGATGAATACTTAGTTAACCGCTGATACAATTTTATACAATTCTTTCTCACTAATTTTTCTTTTTTATGCATTTTTATCCTAGTCATCATCATCTTTTCTCTTTTATTTCATTTCTTATCATTATTATATTTATGCCTCTTGTTCCTTATAAGCTCAATTCCACCATCATTCTCTTGTTGCTTTAAGTTAGCCACATCAGCACCATATTTAATTTATCTATCAATTTTTTAAAACAATCTTCTAGTTCTTTTCACTTHGCCTCACCGTTTGATACTTTTCAATTATTAAGTAAAGATAGTATT
>MEJB01000071.1:1130268-1158008 GCA_001752375.1 Rhazya stricta
TGTGTACAAGAAAGAAGTGACTCAACAGGATAAAGATGCACTGAAGAATCTTTTGTCAAGAGTTTATCTGAAGACAACTGATGGCCGACAACTTTATATCAATAATTCAACAATCTTTACTGTAAACTTTATTAAAGATACAATTATTGTATTACTCAACAGCTTGTAACCGATTTTATAAATTGAATGAATGAAATGAGAACGGCAGAACTTGCCAACCTTTGAACAATCCCTTGTGAGTTCTCTCTGCTTAACTGTTTAGAATTGTGTTGTTTGCCGGAGTATGTCTAGCATCACGTAAAATAATCAAAATAGGAATATCTAAACCAAGTCCAAACATTGGTTTAACAGCAATCTGGACCAAACCAATATGTAAAAATCTATACTTTTTACGATGATGTTCAATACTATCTTTACTTAATAATTGTAATGTTTCACAATTATTTTTAATAGAGAATGTATGTTCAGAAGTTTTTATAGCATAATCAGTAAAAAATGTAGAAATATCTACCTTAGGTWTATTCCAATTATGTAAATCTTGTTCAATTTTCGCTATGTTCAATTCAACAGTATTAACTTCAGTAGTATCTTGTAAACCTGATGTAGATGCAATACTAGGTTCAGAATGTTCTACAGATTTTTCTTTAAACAAATTTAACGCTTTAGACATCATTTTAACTATTAACTTACAGAATACTCAGAGGTCTAGTGAAGCCTTGCCGAGAGCAYCCACCGGGACCACCTCACTCGGACTGACCATCGAATTTCCACGGGCTCGCCAAGGGACGTTATCTCTATCAAGATCTCCATTGATTCCGTCAGAGAATAGTAAAATAATGTTTAAAGTGAAAAACAGTGTTTAGCCAGAAAATACTATATAGATTCAGAACTTAATCTATGCACAGTACGTCAGGATTACGTCCTATACACCAGAAGTATGGGGACTAACCCACCGACTGGAGGGACAACTGTTAATACAAGCAATAGAGGGGTCTTTAACAGCAAAAGCTGTTATCACCTTGAGGCCTATATACTGTGCAAGACGAAGTCTGTGAAAAACTATTTAGAAAATCTAAGCAATTTGGCTCTGATACCATTTATCTTTTTAGTTATAGCTTTTAATAAATCTGTATCTGTACTTAATGTAAATTTTTGAGAACTATCTAATTTAAATAATGGTTGATCAGGATTTATAGCTTACATTCATCAGTTATAGTCTTATCATTTCACTTGTACCATGTTGTCATAAGTTGGAGATATTGTATAGATTAGTTGGGTACATAAACACAAAGGCTCTCTCTGATTTCCAAATAAATGATAGCTGAAGCGCTTCAGTTATGCTATTGAGCATGGGAGAGCTGCTCAATCGTGGCATAAAGATGTTCACATAGTTTTGGTATTGTTTGGGTAAGATATAAAAATATTGGATAGAATATATACTGAAGTTTCAAAAGAAAAAGGTAATTTCTTAAGGGTCTTTATCCAATTATAGAGGCCATTAGGATTCTCGTTAATAAAAAATTCTAGTATCTTCCATTTTATATGCCTTTGTAAGGCCTCACATGTCTCCTTTGCAGCTTGGTGATGCACAATCTCCTYCTGAAGTAGAGTGCTAAGTTAAATAAAGTAAAGCCATAATGATAAGTTTTAAAACTGAATAAGACAACATCTGATTAGATCTAGGTGTTTGGAGGTTGTAGAACCATAAAAAAGGGGGAAAGAAACAATGAGGGTATTTGAACCGTTCAACAACATCTCAGAAGTAGGCTATGAGATTTCTAGCTGATCATTTTCCTTCTTTTCTYTGCATTTCTTTTCTCATTTTCTTTCCAAATTGATCTAGATGAAATGCTCAAAAAAAAAAAAAAAAATTCTCTTCTTAAAATGTAAATTTTAAATGGTCAATGGTCTCGAAGTTTTGGCAGGGAAATAATAATAAGGATAACAAAATTTGTCGGAAGTTCAAATATCTAAATAGCACGGTAATATGCACTCAAGAATCTTCATACTTTTAATAGCTTCTTGTTAGCAAAGTAAGAGTGGATGATTATTCAATACTTTAAATCAKTCRTCTCRCATATTAGAAAGGTTAAATATTTCTCATAGTTTATGKATGCTTGCCTAGGACCCCTATTGGTAGACTCACAACCTTACCTACTATGATTGCCTTCTCTAAAATGAGCCTCTCYTTTTGCTTGCCTATGAAGTAAATGAAGTCTTGCAAATTTCAATTCAGTTTCTAAAGGACATTAGATCGTCCTAGTATGGCACTATTCTGGAACTTGGATTTACACTATCAAGTCTAGCGACCACATTGCCATGAATTTCAGAAGCAAACTCGTTGGCCGAGGCTTTTCTTCATCTTCAAGATAAGAGACCATTTTGTATAGGTTTCGGAACCTCAAGGTCGCGAGAGCTAAACAATCTAATGGAGTTTTGTGACCGCTGGTGAAAACCTACAAGATGAAGTCTATTCTTCGCACGTTGGTGCTCTACCATATAGCCAATGTTTTCAACGATGAAGTCTTCTAGCTTCCCAAGTCTCTAATGCAACATTTGTTGCGGTGAATAAAGTATCATCAAGSCGAGTAAGATATATAAAATAAATAATCAATGATTTTGATACTTTAATAGTCGTCATCAAATATGTTCTCAATCGAATGAGTTCTGACCTGGTGCTCGGATCTCCCTCCAGTTTGAAAGCAGCTGCGTTTTCACTGTCCACTCCTGCCCCAAATCCTCCTCGCTCAGGAACGGAAAATTCGATGGATTTGCGGCCCTTCCACCACCGCAGGTACGTGCCTTTCGCCAATAATAGTCCTAGTTTCTACCACCCTCAGCACCACCGTCTTCCGCCCCCTCCTCCTCCATCAGCCATTTCTCCTTTGCCCCCACCCCCACCCCCACCTCCACCTCCACCTGCGCCGCCAGTTCCGCACCACCTATCTCTTCCACCATCTCCTCCTCTTCCTCCTCCTGTCCAATCCCAATTCTCTTTCTGCTCCAATCCAACAACCGAAGAAAGATCCCCTCAGTTATCCAATTTTATTCCTTCCCATCTCCTCCACCACCGCCACCCACCTCCCCGTCTCCCTTCCCCACCTAGGGTTCCCTCTTACCATCATAACAACCGAAGCCAGTTCCGTTTCGATGACAATTCTCACTTTTCTGATCCCTGGCCGGATTTGCCTCTGCGGCCCGGGGTACCGCCTGAGCCTCCCCTTCATCACCATAACCATCAACGGCCCATCTCTCCTTTAGGCCCTTACTCCGGAAGTTATCCAAGCGATTTTCAACATAGTCTTAGATTCCGGGATGAATTTATGGACGCGGGTTTTAGAGATGATCTTAATCCACAGCTTCCGTTATGGGGTCGAAAAGAAACCCGTTTTCATGTACATGATGATGTTGATGATCATAAATATCATTACTGTGGTGGTGGGGATAGATATGAATGGAATCCTGATAGAATGGATAGGGATTTTGTTTCTGCTGATTCTCATGGTACTGATTTGAGTTTGAACGCATCTAGGGATTTCAAATTGGATGTGGGAAATTATGATTTGTATAATGATAGTGAAGTAGATCTCAGACAGCATACTTCTAGTTTGGGAACTGACAGGGACTATGGCAATAACAATGGGCTTTCATTGCATTTACGTGGCGAAAGGAGCGAAGTATTTCAAAGAAGTGGTTATGACGATGCATCTAGGTTTAACAAGAATAGGACAGGAGGAAAAAGATCAGATGAGTTCTACTGTAGGTCGTCGTGGAAGAAGCAATTGCAGAAAAAAAGTGTCTTGCAAAGGATTCAGTTAGGCAAAACTAACAACAACATCAGGAATAGGACCCATGACCATAGCCGTTTTCCAAAGAGCTACCACGATGAATCAAACTCAAGTGGTGGTGGAAGCTTTAAGGGGAAGGAAACAGATGTTTATGTACGCTCCCAGCACAAAATGGAGGAGAGGGAGARTAGCCCTGTGGAGCTTGATGTGTCATTCAAGTCGAATGCACTTGTAGCAAAGGCTATAAAGGCCAGCCCAAGCCCAGTGGTTGACTTGAATAGGAATTTAACGCCTAGGAATAGGAAAATAAGGAAAATTAATTTGTCTGATTCTCCTGGAAATAAATTGGGTGACAATTTCGATGAAACTGAGGGTTCAACTAGCCATTTTGATAAAGATCATAGAGAATTCGCAAAGAATGTTATTTCTGAGAAAGCTGACCGCCCTCCACGTGGTTCACATCATTCAGCCTGTTTTGAGAAAGGTCAAAAGTCCGCTGAGGTTAGTGCCGTTAGAATTGACAGCTGTATGCATGTCTCAGATTTTCCTTCTGCTTCTGTCAAACATCTTGGACAGTTGGCAAAGAATGTTAGAGTATCTGCTAGTGGCAATGTATCTTCTGGTGGCTCACCACCTCATTCCGGTGGTCTAGAAGAAAGCAATGCAAATAAAGAATCTTCGAATCCCGTGGAATCTTGTCAGGATGTTAAAGGTGTTGCATTTGATGGAACTATYGATCGAACATGTAGGAAGAGGAAGAAAGTTGCAATTCCTCTTCAATCAAAGAGGGATGGTCATGAGCCAACTAGTGAGGATTATGCATCTGCAGTTAGTGAATCGCAAGCCACACCACTAGATGAGAGTCAATCATGTTCAGTTGGAATGAGCACTGTATCTGTTGCTTCAGAGTTTCTTGCACAGATTCGTGCTGATGAAGAAGTCAAAAGTTCTTCAGAAAAAGTTCCAAATTTGAAGAAAGATGATGTTCAGACCAAGTCCAGTCCGCTGTTTTTAAGCCAAAATTCAGCAATGGCATCTGTYGCACAAAATTCTGGGGATGCATATGTATGTGAGGCTGCTGATCATGCAGAAAAATCAGTTTGTGATGGTTCTTCTGGGTTGAAGTTTGACAAGGTGGTCGAGCATTCCTTTCAGGATGAACCTATACTGTTTGAAGATGGTCCTGGTAGAAAGGTAATGGATTCAGTAGAGGGCAATGCTCCAAAGGAAAGAAAGATTCATGATGGTCAGAGTGGGGATTATACCTCAATGAATGAAGGATGTAGTACTTCAAGTTCTGAGCAAAGATTGTGTAGAATGTCAGGAAAAAAAGATGTTTCAGACTCTTTGAATGCTAATATTAAAGAGTCTTTCCCAAATCAAGTTAGCGTATCAGAAGCTAATGATATTGTCGAAGGTTCATCATATCCAGTATCCTCTTTTGGTAATAATGCTGTTGGTCATTCTAGGCTGAATTTTGAGAAGGTAGTTGAGCATTCATTTCAGGATGAACTGGTACTGTTCAAAAATGGTCATGGTAGAAAGGTAATGGATTCAGTGGAGGGCTATGCTACAAAGGAACACAAGGTTCATGATGGTCAGATGGAGGCTCATACCTCAAGGAATGAAGGATGTATTACTTCAAGTTCTGAGCAAAGATTGTATAGAATGTCAGAAAAAATTGATGTTGGGGACTCTATGAATGCTAATTCTGAGGAGTCTTTACAGAATCAAGTTAGCATATCAGAAGCAAATGATAAGCATTCTTCAAATCCAGTATCCTCTTTTGGTAATAATGCTGTTCTTTGTGTTTCTCCTTCTAAGTTGGAATTTGTTCCAAAAGGGAATACTACTTTGATTAATTCCACAGTTGAGTGCCAACTTGGCTCTGTGGGTGTGGCTAATCAGGGCAGTATGGATAATTTTTTGACTTCAGTTAATGGGACGGCATCCTTTGGAGATGATACTTTTGATAAGAACTTGCCTAATATGGAGAATTTTGCTTCTTTGTCTGAAAATATTTCTTTACATGTTGATGTAAGTTGTGGCTCTACCAATTCTGCTGATGGACTTGTGGACTCTGATGCTGAAGCATTGTCCAATAATATGATGAGTTCTCCAGAAGATATTCCAGCCAATTTGCTCTTAGATATGCAGAATAGTAAATCAGGGCAAGGCGAGAGATCAAATGGACAGAGTGGCGAGGAGAAAATATTTACTAGGAGTCCTGTTTCTGGGGTTGATACTTTAAGGTCATCTTCATTAACTTCCAAAATGGATGCAAAATTAGGTCAGGGGCTGACCCTTCCAGGGGATAACCATAAAAAGTTACCATTATCTCAGAAAAATTCTAAGGTAATACAGAATTCAAAGTCTTTACCAGAGAAATCCATTTTAAATAATAACCGGCTGGCCACTTCTATACATGGCAGTTTTACTGGTCATACATCTCACAAGTATCCTTCTGTGGGGAAAGCACCTGCTTTCAACCCTGTTTCACGACCACGAACATGGCATCGGAGTGGTGCTCCCTCTCACTCAGTTGCAGGGCCTAAAGACCATAATCCTTCACAGTTTAATTCAAAAAAAGAGCTTGGCAAAGTTCAGAGTTCTTACATACGTAAGGGCAACAGTCTTGTACGGAAGCCTTTGCCTGTTGGTGCTGTCCCCGAAGGATTACATGCTTCCCGTCCTACTATGTACCACTTGAGTTGTGGGATAGACAATCTAAAGAAGGTCAGGGGATCAGAAAACACTATCGACATTATTGGTCCATCAACCTCTGCAACAATGGGAGTATTTATTGCTGGTCCTGAGAGACCAAAAACCCCACCACTCACTGGTTCCGTGAAATCATTGAATTGCACACCCGCTGATCGAGGAGATTCTAGATGTTCATGGTCAGATCCATTTAGAAGAGATTATCCAGGTGACATATCGGATCCTTCCAACTCTGCAGAGGACATGGATGTGAAGAAGTGTTATGAGGATGGTCGGGAACTTTCTGGAGTTAAAGAATGTGAAGCTGGTTTAAGGAGCAATTTGGATGGCCAGGGCACAATAGATGAAAGGAATTCTGGTAAGAAAATAACGTATTTGAAGCGAAAGTCCAATCAGTTGGTTGCGTTTTCCCATTCTAGTGATCCATCAGTTCAGAGCACAGAGAAGTTCCAGCTGTTATCATCTGATGGCTACTATAAAAGGAGGAAAAATCAGCTGATCAGAACATCAATAGAATGTGATGTTAAGCAAAGTGCTAGCAGTAAGTTCTTAAGCTCCCAGAGGCAGGAGGCTCCAAAAAATACTACAAACAGAAGTTCTAGTGAGAGGCAGACTGGTAAAGATTCCATTTTCGAACCCATTGTATCACTTGGTTTGCTGATCCAAAGTCCTTCAATTTGATTTTTATTCTTACCAGTGTCAAAAAATTGCTGTTTGTTTGGGTCTGCTTCTGTGCCTTGGGTCCTTGTAGGCTCATGGAAAAGTTTCTGTTGGTTCATGATACTATCTTATTTTCGCACATGGTCAAATATGTGTTTGAATTGATTCACATTATTATTGGTTTTTGGCTGCTGCTGTAGGTTCCTAATATTTTTGCTTGATGCAAATTAAAAGGGCTACTTTACTTAGAAAACTATGAAATGAGAAGAACATATAGGCATATTAATTGAAAGAAACTTTGAGTGCGCTGCATTAGTATGCCTATTCGTAATTGCCTATTAGGTTAGTAAGTGAAATTCCCTGGCAGAAAGAAGTGGCCTGATCAGATTCTGTAGCAATATCAAAGAGCCTAACAGTAATTACTTAAGAAGTCTAGAAATGAAATAAGTTGTTCCAAGCAATACACAGGAAATAGATAAACATAGCGGATGCCACGTTGAAGGTCCAGATGGGATTATACTG
This sequence comes from Rhazya stricta, assembly GCA_001752375.1. Classification (NCBI taxonomy): domain Eukaryota; kingdom Viridiplantae; phylum Streptophyta; class Magnoliopsida; order Gentianales; family Apocynaceae; genus Rhazya; species Rhazya stricta. The sequence goes on from MEJB01000071.1 coordinate 1,137,960, forward strand.
TCTCTAAAATGCATAACCCATTGTCATGAAATAGCACACAATTAAGACTATAATAGAATTATTGTGCTTTGCATCAGTTTTTTCATGACCATGTGTTTTTTGGTACGTTGAATTGTTTTTCCTGGTGCTTCTTCATATTCTAAGTTTTTTATTTGTAGGTTTTTCTAAAAATTTTTCGTTGGTATGGACTTTACATGGTACGTTGTCATCAAGAAAGGATGGTAATTCAGGGCATTTTCGTAGAGTACGACCTTTCTTATTTCCATGGAAAAGAGCTACATACTGGACAAATTTCAAGCATGGCTTGAGTTCATTGCCAAATGAAAATCGGACTTCTGCTATTAGGTATACAAACATCTTGTACTGTAACTCTATTTATGTCACTTAGACTATATTATCTCTTTATGTATTGATGGAATAAAGTGATGGAGTGGGTCTGTGTCTATTTCTCACTACAGCCGGAAATTACTGCTCACCCGGAGGAGTCATACAGTCTATAAAAGGTCATTTAGTGGGTTTTCTCTCCAAAGATCAAAGGTGTTGGGCTCTTCTGGCCGTAGCTTGAAGTGGTCAAAATCCATTGAGAGGAACTCCAGAAAAGCTAATGAGGTTTATTTAGCTTGATATGTTAAATTGTCTCTCGTTATTTGAGTTTTCAAAAAAAAAAAAAAAAAAAAAAAAATCTGTTTTGGTCATTAGCTAAAAAATTTGCGCATTATTTGTGAGAATACTTTGTTGTACTTGTCTCTACAGGATGCTGCACTAGCAGTTGTTGCAGCTGAGGAGAGGAAAAGTGATCAAAATGATGCTGCTTTTACTCTTTTTAAGAGCAGAAATTATGTTTCTCGTAAGTCAGTGTATTGTATAAAGCTGCGCCCAGGTAGGCCAGTTAGCAACCCTGGTGTGGCATACTTAGGTTCTTTATTCCTTTTTATAACCTAATTTTGACAAGCTTACATTAAAACTGATTATACCTGTATCTTCTATTTGTGCTTTTGATGTGGGTATTCTGATGAAGTATGTTTCTTTCAGATTGTTGTAATATGATAATTTTGTCTGTTTGGTAACATCTTACAGGAGAGCGGATATTTCGTATTGGTTCAGAGAGATACAGGATGGATCCAACTGGGAAAACATTACAGAGGATCTCAGGTTATCCACTCCATATTTCATATTTATGCCATGCTTTTCCTTTTAATTGTTACCATRTAACTTACAATTATATACCGATTGTATGTTATTTTATATATAGTTTTAGAGTAAATGCATGCTATGGAGTGTCTTTGCCTTTGTGGAACAACAAGAGCAAAGCAAAGATTTTCTTTTCATTGTTTTGGGGGTTGAGCTGGAGAATGATGTATAAGTTAGCAAATATTCTCTATGGTGATAATGAGATTGAGAACTAGGAGCTTTGATTGAGAAGTTGGATTCCAAGAGTTTTACATATTTACAGCGTTCTCTGGCTAAGATAGGCTTGATGCCATTTTAAATGTACTTGCTCTGATGTTTCTGGAGACTGGAATGTAGGTTTAATTGTCAAATTCTTCGGATCTGTTCTTAAGCTCAAAAGTGCTGAACTTTAGAGAACTTGTGCAGCCTGTACGAAATTAGGCCAAGCTTAAAATCAGATGATTTGAATAAGGTTGATAAAATCTTTTTCAGTGACCCAAATTTCAGCAATACTGACTAGCTTAACTCAGTTCAAGTGGTGAAGCTTAACCAGGCATGGTTAGGGTGCGGATGGAAAGAAATTGTCTCTACCATTGATGAAATAGTGAAGCATATATTTGCTTGTTKAGGAAAAGGGTGAGGTTCTCCTCTTGCTGGAATCTCTGGAGTATGGAAGCTACTGTCTGGTGCGGTACACTGTTTGAGCAGAGCAGTTGCTGGTTTCTGTACTATGGAAGTAAAACTCACTTGGGACTCTTCATTGGGTTGGTTAACTTGAAAAAATATGACCAACTAGAAAAGGGAGTATATCCTTCAGGAGTAAAGCATGTACATACATGCATATACATATGAAAATGCTTGCTATAATTGCTGGATGATTTCATCTTAAAACACCTAAACAATACTAGTGCAATGCTATTGTTATCTTTTTTTGCCTCGTACATTTGTGGGAGAGAATAGCTACTAACCCGTTAATCCCATTTTCCAAGGTAAGTCCTCACTGTGCCAATAATTTGTAAGCAAGTATTATCTGGTCATTAATCTTAGAGTTACTGAAGCCTTTCGTTTGTAAAGGGATATTAATACTGGCACTAAAAGAAAATTGAGCTGCTGAATGTTGACATCCCTTTGTGCTCTCCCCTATAAACTTGCTGCTCTAGATCAATAGTGAACAATTCCATTAGTCACTTACTGGTCTTACTCTCCTTTATTTATGATACCTTGTACTTGGTACGGTTCCCACTTGAGGCACTTGAGGGATTAACTCAGGATGTCATTTTAATACACAAGATTTGTTGAGACATGGAATGACACAAGGACCCCTGAGTATGTCCTTTCTGGTTTCTAGAAACCTCAGATATAGTCGTGAGTCTAAGCCCTTTACTCTGGGTTGTATAGTGTTAGGATGACTAGTTAAGGGAAAAGCAGCTTGTGGGTATTCTCTGTAGATTCACTGGMATAAATGAACATTTTGTGCACTGTGAAATTTTTGGATATAATGCCAAGTATGAAAAGAAGTCTGAGTGAGTTGCCATCTTTGCATTCCTAGATACTTCTGAGTGTTAACAACAAATGGCCATTTTGTATTTTATTAGATTCATAACTCCAGAACTTGTAATGGTATATTCTCGTGAAGGCATCACCTAATTGTTGACCTCCCATGAAGAAGTGGGAGACTGGAAGTGGAAGTGGGAGTAGCAGATTAAGGAATGGAATTGGTGTTAAATGCAGTAATGTTCTCTGAAGCACGCACTTAGCTGTTTAGCCTTTTTGGGACTAGAATCATGTTTTTGTTTGAATATTTAGATACCTCTTGTCTTCTGGAGATGATTAATCTTTGCTATACCATTGAAAATTATTTCTAACCTCAAAGGAGCGAATTCCTATAAAGACAACATCTTCTTGATCCTGCTCTTGTAACTGTCCTCCGTTTCTTGTGTCTTTTTATTGTGCAGATGAGAAACCTTCATACTTGGAGGACCAATCTGAAACTAAAGTAAAGAAACCTTTTGTCCCAAGGAGATTATTGATTGGCAATGATGAGTAAGTAGAATTGACACTTGCTAATTGGCAAGCAAGTGAGTCTTTTGTTGTTCACTTAATTCAACAAGTGTATGGTATATCTGATACTGATGTTCCAAAAAAGGTGCACCGTGGTAATCGAATAATCTGCGTAACTAACAATAAGTTGCATTTCTTTCAGTCGCTAAGAAGTTCATTTCTCTCGATATGTAAAATTTATTGTAGATACGTTCGTATTGGCAATGGCAATCMGCTGGTCAGAGATCCAAAGAAAAGAACACGTGTACTGGCAAATGAAAAAGTTCGTTGGAGTTTGCATACCGCCAGATTGCGGTTGGCTAAAAAGAAGAAGTATTGTCAGTTCTTTACAAGGTTTGGGAAATGTAATAAGGATGATAAAAAATGCCCTTACATCCATGACCCTTCCAAAATTTCTGTGTGCACTAAATTTCTGAAAGGGTGTTGCTCCAATTCTAATTGCAAATTGACTCATAAGGTACATTGCGGGTTTGATCAGTTTTAACTTGAATTTGCCATCTGATATTCTGATGCTTTCTGTCTTGTGTTTCCATAACCCTTTGTAATTTCCCTTTTGCAGGTCATACCCGATAGGATGCAAGATTGTTCGTATTTTCTGCAAGGTCAGTGTTGTGCATCTTTTGATTTAACAAATTAGGACATGCAGACKCTAACTCGTTCTTTTGGCAGGATTGTGCTCCAATGAGAATTGCCCTTACAGACATGTAAATGTGAACCCAAATGCCCCTATTTGTGAAGGTTTCCTTAGGGGTTATTGTGCTGATGGCAATGAGGTATTGTGGTTTTTGGTGCTGAACTGTATGGATCCTCAACTTCTGTTTGTTTTCTCCTGTTTCCTTTTTTCCTGGCATTATCTTTTCTTATGCTTGAAAGAACTGGATAATGCAATAAGAATACCTGATAAGTCCCTCATGGCAGTTGTTTTACTTTCGAAGTTCTGATTTAGAATCGTCTGTTAAAGCCTTAGGATGTTTATATAAATCATTTGCATCAGTGTTAGGGTAATCAGAAGAAARAGTGTCTATTCAGAAACTAGAAGTCCCTTTGGTTTCTCCGCCTCTGCAAAGTCAATTTACACAAAAAAAGCCAACATTGACATTCACAATTAAATATCCTCWTGCACACACTTCGCATGCACACAGCCACACTAACCATCAATTTTGTCAAATGGATTATAAATTTCTAAATGCAGTGTCGGAAGAAACACACATATGTTTGCCCTGTATTCGAAGCGACTGGAAACTGTCAGCAAGGTGCTAATTGCAAGCTGCATCACCCCAAAACTAAAAAGAAGGGAATCAAGAGTAGAGCTTCAACTGTGCAGAAGAATGCACGCTATTTTGGAGCGGGGCTCATTGATATTGCTAATAGCAGAACAAGTTGTTCCCAAATAACAGCAGGGGAGTGTGATGACCACATCTTTTGTCGGGATGGAAAATTTACAGATTTTATTAGCCTAGGTGATAGTGAGGAAGCAATGGAAGAAGCTGTCGAGATAAGAGTCGAGCCGAGTTGTGAAAGCGACAGAGAAGAACCTTCAGAAATGCAAGTAGACCTTGATGAACAGATTAAACCTATTGGTATAATAAAAAAAAAAAATCTAGTATAAGGTTCAGCCCCTGCCATTGATAGTACAGGTGAAATCGGTGAAAGCTATGTTTCCGAGGTGTCTTTTCAGCTGAGGTAGCAAATTAGGAGATTCACCTGATTCTGCTAGAGCAGAATGATTTTTGTTTTCTATTTTTGGAAGTGTATAGTTCCTCCTATAGGGTTGTATGAATTTGTTGTAAACAAAATTCTCTTTAGAAACTGGCTAAAGAAATGCAATTCGATTGTTCGCCCAGCTCCTATTTACTTAATTATTTTATCAGGGTCTTGATATTATCTATCAGAATGAAAAAGACACCAAAGGATCCCAAAGCCTGAATTCAAAGATAACAAGTTGCGAAAATGTCAAAGAACTTGGAAAAGCTTCTTTTTTTTTTTTTTTTTTTTTTCTCTTTTTCCCCTTGCTTTTTATGAATGCAMAAACGAATGAGGAAGCAGACAAACATTGTGTGGTGCTCCAATCATGCATCCACTCCGAGCAAAGAAATGACTCACTGGAAGTTRAAGAAATCTTATCCGCAAAATAAGAGGACACAAAATGTTAAATTTCAAGAAACATAGAGCTGCAACATTCTAAACAGCAGATGCCATGCTTCTTCACCCGGCCATGGCTGCAACTTCATCATACATAGCCTCTACAAACTTCTCCTCCATGTTGTACTTCAATAAAGGAGGCAAAAGGGACCTGAGAAAGAGAAAAGCCTTGTCAGTTTCAGCTCAACAAGTTGAAGTTGAAGAAGTGGAAGTAGAAGAAGAAAATCGAGAAAATGCAAAACCGGAAGAGCAGCAGCAGACATTGAAGCCGCCCAGACCAGTTGAACCACAGATAAATGTGAAAAGCAAGAATATGAGCAAAGAATATGGTGGGCAATGGCTAAGTTCTGCCACAAGACATGTTAGGATTTATGCAGCATATATTGATCCTGAAACTTGTGCTTTTGATCAAACACAGATGGATAAGCTTACTCTCATTCTTGATCCTACTGATGAGTTTGTATGGACTGATGAAACTTGCACTCGTGTTTACTCTTACTTCCAAGAGCTTGTTGATCACTATGAGGTATTAATCATTTGAATATTTTGAAAATATTATTTAAAGGAGTTAGGCTTGTTATCAATCGTTTCAATAAGTTCTTAATTATCTTTTTACTTATAATTTTAATTGCAAAAACTTTCTAAATATATTTTGACCTGAAAAATATTACGATTAATTTTTTWAAAAAATATTCTTTCAAATGCACTTTGTGGATTGAAGGGGCTGTAGTAGACCCATCGTGTGGATTGAAGCTTGCATTGCTTATTCCAAGTGCCAATTTGTTATAGAATATGCAGCAAAATATGTTGATTGGGTCCCTATCCCATTCACGAGGCCTGTTTCCCTTTCCCTCGAGATACGAGTACCTGCAAAGCTTTTCCCTGACCACATTTCAATGAAACTTACATGTTTTCAGCTATTAACATTTGTCCTCCAACAGGGAGCACCATTGACGGAATACACACTACGTCTCATCGGTTCAGATATAGAGCACTTTATAAGGAAGATGCTCTACAAAGGAGACATACAGTACAACATGAATGCAAGGGTGCTAAACTTCAGCATGGGGAAACCGAGGATCGGCTTTAATTACAACGATGGCCAAATTCCAGATATAAACTTGTAAACCATGAGAAATCCAGTTTCAGTTTCAAAAGACAGCTCCAGCAGCCCTGCCCCTCCCTTTCCCACACAAATATACCAAAAAAGTGAGTAAAGAGGAAGGTATATCATTCTGTCACATTGAATCCCTTTATCAATGCCTGCGTTAGATTTTACTTTGTCTATTASTATCCGAGTATCAATAACAGACTGCACAGTAAACTGCAAAATTCCCGTGGAAATGATCCAGAGAAATACTTCCTACTACACTTTGTCATCTTTCAGATAGAAAACTGAAACTTCTAGTGATCTTGTGGCTGCACTGCAAGACATTCCTTATCGTTCCAAGGGATGAACGATCCTTCCTGAGTCAGATTCTGAAGCAATACACACCAAATCTCCAAATAAGAAAGGCTACTCAAACAACTTAAAGTATTAGAGTATGGACATGAAAATGATACTGCCAATGTACATATCATTAACTTATACTTCAGAACGTGTTCTAACTATTCAAATAAGAACTGCTACTGATGTTGATTTATTAGGGCCAAAAAATTCAAAATAGAATGAGCAGATGAGTAAGAGAATCAYTTCAAAATTCCCCTTCAACCAGAATATAAACATTCATCACCCAAATAATGAACGAAAGTTAAAGGACACGTGAAGTTTAGATATGGTCCAAACTAAAATTCAATGTAAGTTTCACTACTATAATTGCAGTAAGTAATAGTCTTTGATGGAAAACTGAAATGTCCAACTAAATTTAATTTAATAAAAAAGAAAAGGCATGCTTTTGTTACTGAAAAGTTGCTTAAACTCCAGAAGTAACTCTTTAAGAAACAGGTCTAATGTACCAACATGGTTAGATTGTTCCTATGCTAATTGGAAATAAAGAAATTATCATGATTGTTACTGCCAGTTATCTGTTCCCAAAGCATAAGGTGATTAATTTCTTCATTTAGCTAAAGTAATGCTCTTGTTTCTTATCTTGGGACCTCAAGCAGAGACCCATCACTGGTACATAACTAGCTGATCTTAATAACAAACAGATAATTCAGCATCACCTATTTTGTGTAAACTGGACTATTTATTCCCAGTTCAGGGATGTTAATCCTAGATCAAGAGACCTGGAATAGGGATGCAAGTAGGTTAGGTATATCTTTTGCCCAACCCAACCCAATCCAACCCAAGGAGAGTTGGAAGGGCTCGGAAGTCCCACCATGTATTGGGAACTATTTCAGCAGGAAGTGCCACCAAACTCTTAATTTCTAGTTCAACTTGCAAAAATAGTTCTGACTAGCATTTCAATATCATCTATTATTCTTAGGTAGTATGCTACTCTAGCCAGAGGAATAACTAAGAAATGCTTTTGAAGATTTCAATTTCTAATAACTAGCAGCATAGAGGTTAAAGATTCACAGAAATAGCTGCACCTTATGAAATTTTCTCCCGAAACAAAATTCGCAACCAAGTTAAATATGGAATGGGATTAGGACGAAAAAAATGAATGTATGAGAAACACATAAAGCTCTATACAAGCAAATGTGAAGAAATTAACAGCGTGAACATGAGGATCCCTTTACAATAAGATAAGAATATGTTGTATTACTAATATGTCCATCAATTGGCTTTCATAAGTTCCATGTGTTCAAGCACTTTTCTTTCTTTAAAAAGCTTTACTCTGTAGAAGAGGCCCATGATACTATTTAGAAACAGTAATTATTTGCTAGAATACCTTTATGCTAAACAAGGACGACAAGCAAACGAAACTAAGCATAATACATGGAAGAGAGAATTTTGTGCTAATCTGCAATCAGGAACAACAGTTAAATGTGGAAGACCAAGGTCAATAGTACGCACAATTTCCTCACCAGTTCCGTGCAAAAAACTTTCGACATTCCAGATTATACAGGTCATCGAAAGAAATGACCAAATGACTCAGCATCACATTGTTCAATGTACAGGCAAATTGAAGAAGTATGAGCAAGAACTCAGGAAGACGCTATATTAATAAGTAACCATTTTGGTAATTGCCAATGATAGGTCAGTGGTTAATTTTGGCCAAGATATATGATGTCATACATATTAGAGAAGCACAGAAACATAGAGCTAGGGTGCTTCACCTTTGAAGCAAAGGCATGAAACATTTAAAAAAGAAAAAAAGGTAATTGTCACATATATATATATATTCACACTGGGATTTGAAGGCATTGAAGGCTGTCTTTACATAGGATTTCTGGTTGATCCATTCTTCGGTAGTACTGAAGATATCCCGCCACTGGATAAACTATGCATATATATATATATATATATATATATATTATATTTTCTTTTTTTTTTTCTACATAACTAACTATGTAATACAGCTTTCAGGTATACATCAAACTAAAATGCCCCAAAACTAAGATACTCTTTCTTTCCCCACATGCAATAGTAATCCAAAAGTGAAATCAAGAAATAGTTTGCTCTACTGTACTCTCAAAAGCATATTTAAAAAAGAGAGATTTCTTTACCTGTATCCAAAAGAAAAAACCACGCAACAAATTCAACTGCTTATGGTCATCTTTGTCCGCTGCTTGAACCTTCCGTTTAAGATCTGTAAAGATTATCACAGACGGTAGAATATAAGGATGGAAGATCAGCTATATTTGTGTGAAATATAAGCTCAAGAAAAAGTGAGTACAAGCATATTACCATGTATTAGTCTAACTTTCTAGCTCAAAAATAAAAAATGATCAGAGCAATACACGTAGACAATTAAGGRCTCTTAAAAGTCCAGATAGGTTAATCAAACTGGCACAGGGTSAACCAAATGTAGGTTGAAGTCTTCCTTCGATACACTAGTAAAATCTGATTCCAATCATCAGATAGAAAGCTATTCCTCAAATAGATACTTCTTATYTTCTTCCTCATCTTTATGAACTTTTTAATTAGGTTTGTTACAAGAATTTAACTCTCCACTCATAGKCATCAACAGTATCAATAGAAATTTAATCTACAATGCAACAGCAGAGTGATCTGCAAAGAATCTTTAGAGAAACAAGTATTGCATAATACATCTAGGGAAACTTTGAGCTTCAGACTTCTATAAAGGTGAAAAACATTGTTTCACAAATTTCAGGGCTCGTAAGAAGGTTTGGGCTTTGCAAAAGAGACTAACCATGCACATAYATATCTAAGAGGTAATATATTACTAATTGTAAGCTGGTCYGCATACTAAACCTTGGCATTATGGCATTCCAATCAACAGACAAGAAAATATAAGACAGCAGGGGAAACAGCATCAATATAGTCATAAAGCAAGCCCATGAAGCGACTCATTCACCTCACTAAAACTATGTCAGCTTGAAGCAAGGTCCTTAAGATGTCTTGCAAGATTGGAGAAGAACAAAGCTCTATTAATTACTTCATCAGATATTAAAGAATCACTTCAACCAAGAAAGTGAACACAGTAAAGACGGTTAGGAGATTTGACGCCAACCAATAGGGAGAAAGAAGACTAGGGGCTTCAATTCATGTGAAAAGCATAGTTTTGAGAGGCAAGCTAATGGAAAAAATTTGATCATGGGCAAATTATGCAAAGATTATGTTCTTAAGTCAAGTAGTCAAAGCCGCAATCAAGGTACTGACTGCTTTGCTACATGCTAGCAATCCAAAAGTAAAGAACTCATTACCCTGATTCCTAAAGCAYTGAGAAAGTACTCATCTCCAATAATTAACCATTTAAAATACTAAATAAGTCTAAAGTCTTAAAAAAACTAGAACATAGTCCACATAATGAGGCAATAAAATTCAGGATGAATCCTAAAACCATTTTAATATACCTAAACAGCCAAGGTTTTTTCCATGACCTTGGAGAAAGAAACTGTTAGTTTTATTTCCATGACCATTATGCAGTTCAATTAAACAATTCGAACACTTCTTTTTCGAGGCATCCAAGGATGYTCATACAAAGTAGAAACTTATGGAAGAATTCCAAGTCTCAACATGTTCCCTAGGAAACCTCTACTACAGGAAAGGTTTAGTCGGCAGTCATCTAGTCTTCTTATGGATTCATTTGCAATAATTCTTTTGAAATCATTCCAAACAAGATCAAAATCAAATTCCCCTCTAACTATTTGATTGATGGTAATAGGAATTGTATCAAACACTAAGTGTTCATTCCTACTCTCAGGTATACTTGACACCAAACTTTTTTTTATCAAATTGAACCATTTCTGCTGACTCGTAAATTTCCAAGGATGGACATTTTAGTCTTCCTTAGCATAAACGTCAGAAATTACAGAGGAAATCCTATCGATGTTCATATTTTCCCATAGATCATAAGCCACCTGGTCAGAAAAGACTACCTTCTGATATATCTGAAGAGTCAACAAGGCCACAATGTTCATTTAACTCATGATTAGTGCATTGATCAAGAACGACTATATGATTAATGGTTGTGTGAATCAATTAGCTCTTGGTCTGAGATCTCTTGTACCTGGTTTAGCTGGATACTTACACTTACTTTAGGTATTTGTCAACACATTATCAGAAATTAGTATTAGCTTGTTCTGTTTAGCAAGAAGTAAGGAATTTTGATGATTGTATTTGGCTGCTAACTGTATGTAATTGTTGGAGGACTGTTTTCCTCACAAGTGTACTAGTTAAGAGGCAATAAAATTTAGCTCATTTACAACAAAGACAAAAAATAAAATAAAAATAAAAACAAAAACTAAAATAAGAAATAAAAGAGATACAGAGAGGGGTTAATATATTATGAAGATGCATAAATCTTTTTTTCCAAATGGAGAAAGAGAGCAGATACAATTTTCAGTCAATACAACGAAGAACTGCTGTTGTTTGTAAATATGGATCTTTAATATCTGAACCTGAGTCAACTATATCAATATCTAAGATACCTATAAAGATGAACTTACCCCCATGATGATCAAGATATGATTTTCCTTTTTTATTTGATGAACAGAATTTCACTCTCCCAGAGCGCAAATCTATATGCCTATTTTGACCTTTCTGAACCGTGATTGCCTGCATAAGCATTTTGTGCTCTTCGTCGTCATATGGCTTGCAGAGAATTCTCATGATCTGCACCCTGAACTTAGACCGAACTTTTCTCCGAGGACTGCCACACTGCACATTGATGTCTTCCTTTGACTTRATAAATGTAAAAAGAACAAGAAATGAAGTTTGTAAATAGGAATTTTCTGCCATAAATTCAGAAAGACAAAAGAACTGGTAAGTTAATAAAAACAGGAAAAGTGATGGAAAAGGATAACTTACGCTATCAAGAGGTTTTGCTTCGTGTATTGATAGCTTGGATTTTCGTTTCCTCGAAGACGTACCATCATATGTCTGAAAATTTGGCAGATTATACGTTAAAGACAAACCATTATCATTAATTGCATTGGGACCTTCAAGGCTCAGGTTTTCAGGGAACAATGCATAGTCATCTTCAATTTCAGACTCTCTCCACTGAGTTACGGAAAGACAATCCAAATCTTCTTGACCTTCATCATCAGACTCATCTTGTTCATACTTTAAAGGCTTGGTTAATCCATTTTTCCCATCAACTTGTAGAACATAAGAAGATCCATGTTTCTTCAAACTACTAAAAAACAATTTATACTGTGGATCATCATCATTATCATCCGTTAGATCATCACCAACATCTTCAAGAAATAATTTATGTTGTGAATCTTCTGGATCATCAGCAATGGACATGTCACCTAACAAATATTTAACATAGTCACTATCTGCATTTTCCATATTATTATTTTTCTCCAATTCTTCCTGTGAGAAGCCAACTAAAGGTTTCTCAGGCTGTCCAGGGTTTTTTATATTGCCAAAATCAGTCCCTTCAAAAGCCATATTATRGTTCAATCAACTGGATACAACAGAAATAAAGAAATGTGAAGACGTTTTTCCACCTTAACCTTCCTGACAAATTAAACTATTGAAGTGGTCTTCTGCTCCATTCAAAATTCTGCAGCCAAGAAGAAAAAGACAAAATTCATTAAATCAGGCAGCCTCCAGTGATTTGAATAATTCAACTCACCCAAAAAAAAAAAAGAGAGGAACAATTAGAGAAAAAAAATCAAATATCTACGGTTAGATCAGTATAAATTCTTATGCATGCAAAAAAATTCAGCCTTCAACGAATGCATGTAGGTTCATATACATAAATATAAACATGAAAGGAAAAGGAATGAGGTTGGAAGGGGKTCTAATGAATTTTCATATGCACGACAAGAATAAGTGATCTCAAGAGAAAGTTATAGAAATTGAAACACCATTCGCAGGAAAATCAAGCAGTCGCTTTCTCTTAGTTTGTTGCTGTGGAGGAAAACCCTTTGTCGAGAGCACTGCAACTGCGAAAGCATAGAATGATGCAATTGGGATCAGAGAAGCAGGCACGTATTTTGAGCCTGACGATTTAACTACATGAACTATAGAACTGTTTAAGGAGGGTTTTGGCCTCCATCAATCCTCGCAACTAATGGGCAAGAAGGTAGCTCTTATGTCCGATTGATTTGGGCCACAAACTCAGTAAATGAACACAAGGAAAGAAGCAGAATCTGAGGGAACATCATCAAATTAAACTCAAAGAAAAGAAGAGGAATATGGAAGGACAGAGCAGGGAAGAGCAGGGAAGGAATATAAATAGCCGTACAGTTTGTTTGGACCGGCAGAAAGGGAGGGAAAAGATTAAACAAAAATAAAATTTTCCTACCCTCTGTGAGTACTGTTATCGGGTAAGGTGCAAATTAATATCTTATTAGGATAGTTTATGTGTATTTTATACGTACATAAATTAACAAAGTTTATTTTATCGTGAAAATTGGAGTACAATTAATTTTTCTTTACGGAGATTAAGCAAATTCTTTTTTTCACTTTAAACCCTAGCAGCTATAATATATTTATAAACCTTTATAAGTTCTAATCCTAATTAAATTAGGTAATTTATTAAGTAATTTTTATCGAGTTTTAAGAAACTCATTGACACTTAATACTCGCCAAACATTTTAAACCATTTTATTTGGTCTTTCTCATTTAGAATTTCAAGTTTAACTTAATTTATTTTTTATCATTATGAAATAAATTAATTTACTAACCTCATTAACAATCAATCACATTATACTTAGCTTTGGAATATGCTAAGATTCACACTTATTCAGTACATTCTACTGAAAAGGGTCATATTTTGTCCCTCATAGCCCTATCGTGTCTGACTTTCTAGGTTTATTATTAAATAGCAATAGAAACTAATATTAAACTCATTTAATATTATTTCACCATTATCTTCGCTTAATTCTATATAATGATTTCCATAGATCTTGATTGGTGTTAGAGGTGTACAAAAGAAAACCAAACCGATCAAATCAAACCAAATCAAAATTTTAGTTTTTATTTTGGTTCAGCTGTTAAGAATTCTCAAATCACCCGAACCAAAATAAATTGGTTGGGTTTGAAAATTTTCTCATCCAACCAAATCGTACCGATTTAATAAGTTATTAGATTTTATATACCCTGTTAAAATGTAAGGGTGTAAAAAATGTGATGTAAGCTTTAATATATCCATTTTCTTATTTTTAAACAATTATGTTTAAATATTATGTTATATGATTTACATTCTTACTTGCTATATGAACAAAGTTTTCTCATATGATRAAGACCCCYAAGATGGCTCAGGGCAGACTTACGTTTGAAAACTCTATTCAGTTGAACAATAATCAGTAYCTTATAATACAAGAAAATCCTAGCAAGTTTATTAGGTCGTATTGCATAATATAAAAGATATCGAATCCTACCATTCACTTATAGTCCTAAAATTTATTTAGCCAAATAATTAAATTAGATGAGAAATGATCTAATTATGGAATCCTCATTCACTCGAAATTATCACARACAAAATAATATCGAAAGAAATTCAATGGAGGAAAAGGTATAAGACACACGAATTTGCCTACTCTTCAATATGTTATATAATCTATGTTCCCAAATCAACATATCATGCATTGACAAATTAAATCCAATACTATTGCATATACTTTCTCAGATATAAATAACTTATTATTCTGAATAATTAAGTTATATCTCTATGCTTAATTCAATATAAAATAATGCACTAAATAAATGGTCTACAAAGATTGCACAAAATCATGTAAATATATTTCTATTTCACATGTAATTCATGTCATGTGTTATTTGACYTAATTGCATAAGTGTTATCTCTAATTGCCTTACACAATGTTCGAATCAATTAAATAGCGAACAAACATTCAATGATAATAAACATGATAACAAGGCTTCATYGACAAAGATATATCAAATATGAATCAAATAACGATTATAATATATTTACATTATARTCTTAGAACAAGGAAATTAGTTCCACACGATTCGATTAAAAACAAGAAGGAAATCGTGACAGTGAATTTGTCACGATTTCCAGGCTAGCTTTCTCATGACTATATGTCTTACATATTGTTATTTACTTTATATATATATTTCTAAAACTTATCATATCTATAGTATACAAAAAATATATTTTAGTAACATTCTAAAGACGTGAAGAGTTGTGTTTATTATAAATTTTCTTTTGTATATAATAGTGTTAATCTTGTTATTATTTTATGATAGTATTAAAACATTCATGATATAACATGTTTGTTATATAATCCGTTGAGTGTTTCTTTGCCTTAGGTAGCATATAGTGAAGTAATTGTTAATTATAGCATTTGTTGATTTATATTGTTTATCTTTTAGAGTGACTTGTGCTTCCTTTCTTGAATTATACATTACTGCTTTTCCTAGTCTATAATGACATCAAGAGAAGAAGCTACTTCTCTTAAGCCAGAAACAATTGATTGCTTGAATTTAAGAGATGGAAAAAATAAATGAGATATTGTCTTGCTATTTTGTGGTTTATATTAGCCATAGAGGCAAATAGTGAATCTAAAGAGTCAAGCACATCATTTTTTACTCCTCAAAACAAATAGATTTCCATTGTTTGAATAGGATACTAATTGTTCTTTCAAACCATCTATTTGATATCTATCAAAACTTTAGTAGTGTTAAAAAACTTTGGGATGCTTTAGAAGCTGAGTGTGGAATAGATGATGTAGGCATAGGATGCTTTAATGCGTCAAACTTTAATAACTTTTTTATGATGGATAATAAATCTATTAATGACCAAATTCAAGAGTTTCAAAATCATTTGAGAAACCTAGAAGGGAAAAGGTCAAACTTTAGTGAAGATTATAAGATGTTTTGTCTCATAGATAAGCTTCCTTCATCATGGRCTGATTTTGCTAAATGTCTGAGGCATAACCAAACAATCTTGACTTTAACACAAGTCTTTAATTCCTTGAGGATTGAGGAGCGACATATGAAGGGAATTAAGGTACAAGATAATGACATAAGTGCTAAGGCTAATTTGATAGAAAATAATAAGGTTACAAATACTCCTAATTATCTTAAACCTAGAGGTAATAGGCTCCAAATTTGGAAGAAGAATAATAACTTTCAAAAACATTTTAAGACAAATAGCCATCAGACTAGGAGTGCTCAAAGTAAAGATCGAAAGGGAAGTGAATCCGTGCTATGTTTTTGGAAGGACTAATCACCATGTGCAAGATTGTTTTTACAAGAAGATCAAGGAGTATAAACCTATACCTAAGAAGCAACAAGGTCAAGTCAACATGCTAGAAGATGGAGAACCTTCATTAGGCCAAATCCTGAAACCTCCTTAGTAAATTACTCTAGTCATGATAGAGATTGGTGGTTAGACTCCGCAACCAACATACATTTATGTTTTGATCGTTCTATGTTTAAATCTTACCAAAATTCAAGTGGAGGTAGAACCATAACCATAAAATACAATTAGGGGTAAAGAGTTTTATAAAACATTCTTGGTGGAAAAAAATGTGAATGAAAGATCCCAGGTTTTGGCACCATGCCGAATGTGTCTGAAGAAAAGAAGTGTAATCTTGAGGAATAACTCATCCGTCAGAGTACATGGAGTTGGAAGAATAAATTTGAAGATGACTTTTGAGAAAATGCTGACTTTAGAAGATGTCAAGCATGTAGAAGAAGTTAGAAGAAACTTAATTAGTGGTTCATCTTCAGTTGAACAAGGGGGTGAAAGAGTTTTATAAAACGTTCTTGGTTGAAAAAAATGTGAATGAAAGATCTCAAGTTCTAGCACCATGCCAAATGTGTCTGAAGAAGAGAAGTGTAATCTTGAGGAATAACTCATCCATCAGAGTACATGGAGTTGAAAGAATAAATTTGAAGATGACTTCAGGGAAAATGCCGACTTTAGAAGATGTCAAGCATGTACAAGAAGTTAGAAGAAATTTAGTTAGTGGTTCATCTTTAGTTGAACAAGGCCATCAGCTTGTAATTGAATCCAATAAGATTTTAATCACTAAGAATAATATTTTTATTGAAAAAGGTTATGTAAGTAATTGATTGTTTAAGTTGAATATTATTGATTATTTTATTCAAAATACTTCTTTAGCATTGAATAAAAGTTGTGGTCTTTGGCATGAAAGATTTAGACATGTAAGTTTTAGAAAAATTAAGAAATTGATGAATTTGAACTTGATTCCAAAATCTCAAGTGAATTTAGACGATCAGTGTGAAATGTGTGTTCAAGTTAAACAACCTAGGGAACCTTATAAATCAATACATAGGAGTACAGGCCTCTTAGAGCTCATTCATAGTAAAGTTTGTGATTCTAATAGTACTCCTACTAGAGGAGAAAATAGTTACTTTGTAACTTTTATAGATGACTACTCTAAATATTGTTATGCCTATTTTAACAAAACTAACGATGAGGTTTCTAGCAAGTTCAAAATATATAAAAAAAAGGGTCGAGAATCAATTAGAAAAAAAGATTATAAGATTTAGATATGATAGGGAGGAGAGTACATYGGATGAACTTAGGCAATTTTGTGAAGATAATGGAATAGTTCATGAARTTACTCCTCCATATTCACCTTGACCASATGGTGTAGCTGAGAGAGAGAATAGGACCATAATAGATATGATAAATGCTATGTTGATTAACTCTGGGGTCCCTAAAAACTTATGGGGGAAACACTATTAGCATCCTGTCACCTATTAAATGGAGTCACTCTAAAGGAAAAATGCTAAAACACCATCTGAGTTATGGAATAAAAGTGCACCTAGGCTTGATTTCCTAAATTTGTTAGGGGTGCTTAGCAAAGGTAGCTTTTCCTAAACCTAAGAGAAAGGATATAGGTCCTAAAACTATTCATACTATTTTTATTGGATATGCTCAGAATAGTAGTGGGAATAGATTTTTGTTCGTGAATTCTAAAGTTAATGGAATAGTCAAATATCGTTATAGAAGTTTGTGATGCTACTTATTTTGGGAATATTTTTCCTTTTAAGACTAAAGTTACTAGTGAACCTTCAAGTACTAACGATCAATACTATAATAATGAACAAACATCTATACTTCCTTCCAATAGTGATTTTGAGGAATAAGAAAAAGAAGAAGTAAAAGAATTAGAAAGGAAAAGAATTTTGGAGATGAGTTTGTGACATTTTTAATATAAGGGGATCCTCAGGCTTATAAAGATGCTATGACATCTAGTGATGTACCTTTTCTTGAAAGAGGCTAGTAATGATGAATATCAATCTATTATTTAAAACAATACTTGAGTGTTAGCTAATCTATCCTTGGTAGTAAACCGATATGATATAAGTGGATATTTAAGAARAAGTTAAAGCCCGATGCTAGTACAGACAAGTGTAAAAACTAGGTTAGTAGTTGAAGGTTTTACACAAAGAGAAGGCCTTGATTACTTTGATATATATTTTCCTGTAGCACGTATAAAAATGATCAGGATCTATTAGCTTAGCTTTCATTCACAACACAGTTATACACCAAATAGATGTAAACATTGCTCTTTAAAATGGAGATTTAGAAAAGAAAATTTATATGGAGCAACCTGAAGGATTTAGAGTTAAAAGATTAAAATACAATGTATATAAGTTAGTAAAGTCCTTGTATGAATTAAATTAAGCTCCTAAACAATGGCATGAGAAATTTGAATAAGTAATACTTAGTTATGATTTTGGTACTAACAATCATGATAAGTGTGTTTATATTAAGGAAGATAGTGGTGAACATGTAATACTTTGTCTATATGTAAATGATATTTTGATTTTCGGAATGAGTTTAAATATATTTACCAACGTAAAAAGTTATTTATCAAGGAGTTTTGAAATGAAAGATTTAGGAGAAGCTCATATAATATTAGGAATGAGATTGAGTAGAACTCAAGAAGGGCAACTGTTAGATCTGTAACACCCCTCAGATTAAGAACTATTCTAACTTGGGAATATTACTGACTTTTCATACTAATATTAAAAATTGCGAAAAATAAATATGAATATTTTTATTTCAAAAGGTTTATAAAAATTTCGACAGAATTTYCTYTGTAATATCAACAATTAATCCCTGTATACACTGAAAAAAATTCCCCAAACATTTTYAATACTCACGTATATAATGTGTTCAAAACCCAACAAACATCCAATATGGAAATAGCTTCCATTCCAACAACCTTTTACCAACTTAACATTTATGTATTTGAAATTCAGCGGAAACTTGAAAGAATCTCATGTAAGAGTAGATAAATTAATAAAATCGTAAACAATACATAAAAATTTCTCTATTCAACCATTTCCCTTATTCATTTAAAATTTATTTAAAACATTACTTTGGGTATCAAAGCTTGCACACAAATGACCTTCACGCACCATCTGGCTACACATCTCCTGAAATGCAAAATGAAGGAAATGGAATAAGCTATAAAGCTAAGCAAATTCCATGCATGAATACATGTAAAATGCACTATATGTCATAAATTTTAAAATCCCATTTCCTCAATAAAAACTTTCTAAACATTTCAATTTCATAAATTTTCCCATAAAACTTTCATTTCAAAATGTAAAAACTTTTCAAACCTTTCCATTTCATTGAAGTCGTGAGCTCATTTGATGTAACGCCTAACCATTAAGTTTGCAATGGGCCATTATTCTTTGGAATTTGATCACATTTTCTACCGATAGAACCGAAAAGCGGTTAACATAACTTTTCCTTTCATTATTTCACCTCATAAAAGGTGAACATTACTTTTTTTCCTACCCTATAAGAGGGTTAGATCTGGTGCACGGTCCCTCACGCCCTATTTTCCACTCACATCTTTCATGGCTAGGTTTATATCCTTTTCCAAAATCTTAAAGTTTTCTGAAAATAATTTATTCATAAAATTTCATTTCTTTTCAAAATTTATTTCCTAAAATATTCGCTTTCTGAATGCACCAATGACTCATTCCAGGAATGATGTAGAATACTATAACTATGTGCCTATGACATGGACTACATAAATCCTTATTTAAACACAATTCAACATGTTAACAATAGTAAATATATTACATTAAATAATCCAATATAACCACAACCACATTACTCAATACAATTCAATATAATCACAACATATTACATAACACAATCCAACATAATCACAACATTC